>JAGFMF010011585.1:4002860-4014333 GCA_019455555.1 Galemys pyrenaicus | reverse complement strand
CCAAACCAGGGACAGTTGTGCAAATGGTGGCCTTTAGTACTGTGAAAGACCATGCAGAATGACAGTATAGAACCAAACCTTCAGAGGGTGGTGCTGAGCTAGCCTCTCACAGGACCCTAAAACTTGATCAAGTAACAGAATACGTCAATCATTTATTTACATTTATGCTTGTCCTGGAAGCCCAAGGATGGTCTGAGGCCCAGGCCATCTCTCCTTCCTTTTCCTCCCTTTCTTCCTCCTCCTTCCCACTTTCTTTCACTTCCTCATTTCTCTCCCTTCTTGCCTCTCCTGTCCTTCCTTATACCTTCTTTCCTCACCTTCTTTTTTTCTTCTCTATACCTCCCCATTCTTCTCCCATCTATACATCCCTATCTCTCCAAGACTACCTGCCCAGGCCCTCAGCCCTGCCTCCCTCAGGTTTAACCTCCATAGATAGGGAGGCAGGAAGAAGTCTTCAGAGCAAGGAGCACTTGTTGGTGTTCTTCTTGTCACAAGTTTTCAACTCAGTGCTGGGGAGCTTGTTGCTGTTTCCCTAGAGGGAGAAGGACACAGAGGTCAGGATGGGAATGACTGGCTGGAGAATGAGCCTATGAACTGTTTGAAGGGGACTTACCCTCCCTGGAAGTCTCAGTACTACTTCCTTCCTCAGTTCTAAGACACACACACATTAACAGAACTGACTCACCGATTTCCGGCTTCCTGACTTGAGCAAGATGTCCCGGGCCAGGGAACTAAAGGCCTACCAGGAAAAGGAGAATGGTCAGGACAGATTGGAGGGGAAGATCAGTCTATGTTTTAGTACACTATCTCTTTGGACAATGGGGTGGGTGAGGTTTGTCTCACCTCATCCACATTCATACTGGATTTGGCACTTGTCTCAAAAAACCGGATTCCATGTTCCCGAGCCAACTGTAGGGGGCGATGTAGGAAGAGAATTGCATAAAGAAAAATAATAGCCAAGTCCTTTGCAATATGAGGACATCTTGGCTCTCTCAGCCCAGTTCTAGAGTTTTTCCCAGCCTGGCCCTTACCTTATCGGCCTGCTCCTTCTGTACCTTCCTCTTGGCCTCCATGTCACACTTGTTCCCCAGCAAGAGGCGCTCCACCCCAGCCGAAGCATTCTGGTAGCAAAAGGGTAAGACAAGTAAAATTTGGGTGCTGCTCATACTCACATCCCCCTTCATCTTCCAGGTTATACCATCTCCAGGTTCTTCCACTCTGTGGAAGAGTCCTCACCTCTTTGATGCTCTTCATCCAGTTCTGAATATTTTCAAAGGACTTCGCATCTGTGATGTCATATACTAGGATAATGCCCTGGAAGATAGCAGAGCTCACAATGAAGTCTTGGGCCACATATCCCTGTTCCCAAGCTCTATCCAAGGTTTAATCAGCAGGCCACATGGGGCCTCTGCAACCTAAATCTGCCCACCCTCAACCCTGCGCCTCAGTACTCACACATTCCATTACCTCATGACCTCATCTCTTGCCCAGACCCACACCTCATACCATGGCTCCACGGTAATAGGCGGTAGTTATCGTCTTGAATCGCTCTTGGCCAGCAGTGTCCCTGAAGATGTGGAATATTTCATGAGGTGGGATAGAGGAGGCAGTTTCTCCAAAGAGACAATCCCTTCCCCACCCCCAGGAATTTAGCTTTTGCAGCAGGGTGTGGCTCTAAGGAACAGAATCAGAAAACAGTAAAAAGGGAAGGAGAAACAGATCCTGGGGCTGATATTGAGAAACAGTAGGTAGGTACCTTTCTTGTTTATTAATTTAATGGTCCTTCTGTGTCAATCACCATGTATCATTTTTTAAAAAATGAGTTATTCATTTATGCATACAAGAACTGGGGTGCAGGCCAGAGGTGCAAGGGGGTGAGAGGATTCACCAGAGACAGAGTAGGGAATAGAACAGAGAGATTGACTTAAGTACACTGCTGAGGGAAACAGCTGGCGAGACAGGAGAGGTCTGCTGCGCCATGTGGGTCACCTCCCTGGCTGCGGATCAACTCGTGCTACAGTGGCTGTGGATGCTTCATAGTGTTGCGCCACCAGGGAGGCCCACCATGTATCATTTTATATATATGTCATTTTATCTAATCTTCATTCTATTCTTTTGAGATATGTTTTGTTGTCCCTAGTTTACCAATGAGGAAATAGATCTGGAGGCTAATAACTAGTGAAATTCACGTGGCAGGTAACAGAACCAGAATTTGAACTACGGTCTGCTCTTACTGATGGCATCATAATACGTCTGCTAAGTCTTGGACCACTTAAATCAGTTTCTAGCTTCCTATGACACCTATTAAACCTTTCCAGCTTGGTTTTCTGGGCTCCCCATAATTTAGAGCGAGCACTTTTGAGTCAAGTGTGAGTTCTGCTATTGCCATTTAATCCACAGAGCCTGTTTCCACATGCACAATAGCTCAATAGACTTTTTTTTTAAAGATTTATTTATTTATGCATACAAGAGTTGGAGTACAGGCCAGAGGTGCAGGGGGGGAGGGGTGAGAGGATTCATCAGAGAGTGGGGAGCAGGACAGGCAGATCGACTGAAATACACTGCTAAAGGGAGCAGCGGGCGAAGCAGGAGAGGTCTGCTGCGCCATGTGGGTCCCCTCCCTGGCTGGGAATCGAACTTGTGCTGCAGTGGTTACAGATGCTTTATAGTGCTGAGACTTAGCCAGTTGTGCCACCAGGAACGCCTTCAATAGACATTTTTAATTAAGTTCAAAGACTGCTCTGGAATTGAGGCAGTTACAAAAAAGCTAAAAATAGGGGCCTCTCTGGGGGCACGAGAGGTGAAGTCTCAGCACTATGAAGCATCTGCAGCCACTGTAGCACAAGTCTGATCCCTGGCTAGGGAGGTGACCCGCATGGCGCAGCAGACCTCTGTCTCACCCACTGCTCCCCTCAGTAGTATATTTCAGTCAATCTGCCTGTTCTGTTCCCCACTGTCTGCAGTGAATCCTCTCACCTCCCACACCTCTGGCCTGTACCCCAGTTCTTGTATGCATAAAATCTTTTTTAAAAATGCTAAAAATAGTTGAGAGAGCAGGAAGAGATGGAAGGAAATCTGAGTGAGGTGAGAAATTAATTCAGTGCGGGAAGGAGCAATGGGGAAATGCAGAGAAATAAAGCAAAATAGAATGAAAAGGGTTGTGGAAAGTGAAAGAGGAAGTCCTATTAGGAGGCCTGGAGAATTCACTCACCAGACTTGAAGTTTGATCTTCTTTCCCTCTATATCCACGGTGCGGATCTTGAAATCAATTCCTATGGGTGGAAGGGGGTATACTGAAGTTGAAACCTGTGTGTGTGTGTGTGTGTGTGTGTGTTGTGTATAAGTCTGTGGTGGAGGGGCCTCCCTGATGGCTCAAGGGGTTGAGCACCACACTATGAAGCATCCGTAGCCACTGCAGTATGAGTTTGATCCTGGCCAGGGAGGGGGCCCACATGGCACAGCAGACCTCTCTCCTGCCTTCCCTGCTGCTCCCCTCAGCAGTGTGTTTCAGTCGATCTGCCTGTTCTGCTCCCCACTCTGTCTCTGGTGAGAATCCTCTCACCCCTCTACCACCTCTGGCCTATACCTCAGCTCTTGCATGCATAAATAAATAAATCTTTAAAAAAAAAAAAAGGTGTGTTGTGGAGAGGCACTGGGGAAGTAATACTGTTGGAAGTAAAAGCTAGGAGGAGAAATTTCCCAAAGCTGTATTTGTATAGCCAGTGTGTTGTCTTTACTTAGATTTTATGGATTTGGGCAAGAGAAGGTGCTGAAAATTCTACAGGAAGGTTTAAGGCCCTAAGACAACTCGTGGGTTCACTTCTCATGCCAGTTACAACTCAATTTAGCTCATCTCTCCCAAAATATCACTTTCAGATTCTTTTTCCCTTCAATTTCCTTAAAACCCTCTATTCTCAGTACCTCACCCCACCCTCCTGACCCTATAGGGTAAAGAATGAAGAAAACAGCTGATGCATATGTGAATTAATTGGAGAAGTAGGCTTGGAACCAAAACAGTCTAAAGCTAAACAAGAGTCCTCCTGCGATTGCACTAGGAAAGAGAGTCATTCTTCCTTCCCCTTCCCTACCAGAATTGTCTTATTTCCCAGGGCAGAGAAGATTAAGAAAGATGAAGGGAGGAGGGGAGACAATGTTCTTAGTGGAAACTTGGGCACCTCCCCCAGGCCTCTTGAGAGCAGAGGGAAAAGGCTGAGTCACCAGGCTGACTCAGAGACCCCAAAAGTCCCCTCATTCCCACCTTCCCCATCAGGGTGACTGTATATTCATGATCACAGTCTTTGGGCTACATTCCAGCATACAGTACACCCAGCCACTCTGCTCCACCCTCCCCAAATTCCTATTAAACTGATTAGAGTGAGCTGGGAAGTAGATGCTAAGATGAGGCTGCAGTGGGAGAATCTGGAACTCACTTGGACAGAAAGGCTAGCAGAACTGGGAGAGAACTGTTGGGGAACATGGAATACAGGAAGTGTGGAGTGCAGATCAAAAGTTGTAGGTGATTGGAATAGGAGAACAGGAACAGAGAGGGGACTAGAGAAGAGTTCATGTGCATTTGGAGAGAAGGAGATGGTTGGTAGGAAGAAAACGAGGGGCTGGCAAAACCAGTGAGTCACCTGGAGGCCTCGAGAGGTTAGTTTGGGTATCATCCAGAGACATGGATGGGGGATGGGTCTGAGACAGGGCTGGAGGGCTGGAGTTTACAAGTCTCACTCTAGGGGGATTGAAAAGTGGGGTTACTAGTAAACCACAAGCCTGAGGTTCAGGGCATGGGGAAGTGGGGTCTGGGATATGGCCAGTGGGCTCACCGATGGTGGAGATGTAAGTGTTGTTGAAGTTGTCCTCTGCAAAGCGAATGATCAGACAAGTCTTGCCCACCCCCGAGTCCCCGATCAGCAGCAACTTGAAGAGGTGGTCGTAGGCTTTGGCCATGGCGGACACCGGGGGATCCGGGGGAGGGAGGGTGGCGCCGGGCACCGGTAGGCGGGATTGGAGGGTGGGCAGACAAGCGCGGCCCAGAGCCCAGGCCAGGAAGAAGTTTTCCTCCCTCTCCGCCCAAGCTCCGGGAATGAGCAGAGGCGGCACTGCTCACGGCCCCACCCCCTGCCCGCCCACCCCTTGGGCTGGCCAAGAGACCAGCCCAGCGATTCTCCGGGCTTTGCTTTCCCAGCTGAGGCTGGCCTTCCTCCCTCGCCATTTCCCACAACTTTTTGCTTATCGTTCGCCTCTCTTGCCCTCACTCTCTTCCAGTCTGAGCCCAGAGAAGCTGGAGTGAAAGAAGTAGAGGTTTAACCAGCTTGACCTGGGGAAAAGGAGTAGTAGGGGAATGAAGAGAAGGGAAAAATTCCGGGGAATACAGGTGAAGGCAGGGATGGCATTAGGAGTTGACAAAAATTAAAAGCTGGTTTTTGAAGTGTTTACTAAAGAAGACAGAAGTCTTCCGGACGCAGTCCTAGAATTCTGATGTGAATATTCCAAATCTTTAGTTTTAAAATCTCAACTTTTGAAAAAAGCGGGATGCCCTGGAGTAGGAGGTTATCTTTTGAGTCAGGCTGCCCCCTGGTGGACAAGAGTGGAAATTATACTACACAATTAGCCCCACCCTACCTCAATTCTCACTCTCACCCACTGGCCTTTTCTTTTTTTAAAGATTTATTTATTTTTGCATACAAGAGCTGACGTGTAGGCCAGAGGTGGTGATGGTGATGGGGTGTTCAGAGGACTCACCAGAGACAGTGAGGAGCAGAACAGGCGGATCTACTGAAATGCACTGCTGAAAGGAGCAATGGGTGAGGCAGGAAAGGTCTGCTGCACCCCGTGGGTCCCCTCCCTGGCAGGGGATGGAACTCGCACTGCAGTGGCTGCGGAAGCCCCACAGTGTGGTGCTCAACCCCATGCGCCACCAGGGAGGCCTCCCACTCATCTTTTCCAAGCCAATTGTTGGAGATTTTGTTGCAACAACCTTCCTTCTAGGACCCTGTGAGGGACAGCTCTAATAAATTCGTTCAGGAAGACAGAGCTTAGTACTACAAGTGTTTGGTCTCTGTTTCAATGAGCCCCCAAAACCCCTGCCACTTAACCTGCTGTGAATGTAGAGCCTTAGCAACTAGGAGGCTGAAGTATGGAGAACATAGCTATAAAGAAACAAATTTATCTTTGCCTTTGGAAAAAGTTATTCAAAATACCTGCCTTTCTAACAGAAGGTCAGCATGGTCCTTGTATAAAGATACTATACTGGTTGTGAAAAAGCAGCTTTTATCATTTCTCTTATGTCGGTCACCTCTGTGCCCATGTTTATCTCATCTCAAACATTACTTGACAATCAATCCCCTTTTGTTCATTCTCTCATTTCCTATTATGTCTTTAAGGTGTATTGTAAACTGAATTTTCTCTAGTCACTCTTTCTCACCAGTCCTTTACTCTTCCATTTTCATGGATTGTATTGATAAAAATTGGTCAGTTTTTTTTTAAAGAATTAATTTATTTATGCACACAAGAGCTGGGGTACAGGCCAGAGGTGCAGGGGGTGAGAGGAGTCACCAGAGACAGAGTGGGGAGCAGAACAGGCAGACTGACTGAAAATACACTGCTGAGGGGACTAGCAGGGGAGGTAGGAGAGGTCTGCTGCGCCATGTGGGTACCCTCCCTGGCTGGGGAATAGAACTTGTGCTGTGGTGGCTGTGGAGACCCCACAAGTGCAGCACTTAACCCCTTACTCCACCAGGGAGGCCTGATAAGTTATTTTTTAATCTTATTTTACCTGGATCTGGACTTTTCATCCCCACAATATATTACTTGCTTACCTCTCTAAACAGTACTTATGCAATTCACTGAAAACTCATCTCTACAGAAGTCTCTTCCCAAGCTCTCAGAGCTTTGGTAACAATCATGGAAGGCTCATTTTGGCTTGGATTTTGTATTCCAGAGCTCTTCTCTCAGCCCAGGATGCTTTCTCCCCAGACTCCTAATGTCATCTCCTTAGAGATTTTTCTGATCTGTTGGTGGTGTGCTGGAACCAGTTCTTACTGGCTATGAGAACAGATTATGCATGTTTCTTAAGAACTCCATGAAAGATGACACTTTGGTAATTTGCAATCTGCCATGGTGAGAGAGTATCTACCCCCTGGAATTAGCACAGACAAGTCAGGGCTTTCCTCCAGAGAGCCAGCTGTTAAACTTTTGCCAGCACATTCGTGACTGGACTCACATGTCTTGCTCCATCCCTTTCCTTTGCATTTAGCCAGATCTCCAAATGCTATTTGGGTTATCCTCACTCCTCCTTCATGAAGAATGGACTTTTGAAGCCTTTGGTCATTATTATAGATGATGCTTTGGTCTTCATTTTCCTCCATTACCTGTCAACATTATCAATGCTGCCAAGAATAGGATCTTGGAAAGGCAGCCCTGAAGAAAATGTGGGGAAATGATATGGGAATGAAAATGGGCAGTCTTTCTTGGAAAAAAAAAAAGTTTAGTATTATTTGGGACAATTTATTTGAGTTCTGTGTTCATCATGCTATATGGCAGAAGGGGAATTTAGACACCAGGGCTAACAAGAACCTGTTTTCTAAGTTTCTCATCTGCCATATAACAATCACTTTCATGTCTGTAAAAAGTGTGGATAATAATAATATAACCGTATGGAGTTGTAAAGCAGTCAGAGAAGTTAACATAGTAGGCACTATAAAAGTGTTTGATTTTAATATCCGAAAGGGCAGGTTTATTATAAAAAAAGGAGAGGAGTAAAGAACACGTGCATGTTCACAAGCGGGTAGAAAGAGCTGTTCCTGAACAGGACAGGTTTGCTAAAAGAGAGACCTGCACAGTCACAGACTGGCAGCCTTGGGTGGAGGGCTACCTTTTCTGCTTTGCAAAAGGAGAAAGCCAGTGAAGAGAAACACCTGCACAGGTACAGATTGGCAGAGGGTTGTTGCACAAGTGTTTGATATTAATTCTGTTGCATGGAGACAGGAGAGTTTAACAGTGGTTAACTTTAGGGCAGGATAGAAGTGGAGGAAATAGGACTTTCTTTTTTTATGTTTACAATTCTGAACTGTTACAAAAGGGCAAATTAGACCACTTAAAAAATAGTGAAGGAATTTAAAAGTTCTGGACATGGGATTCGGTCTCACTAGTGTTTGCCTCAGAACTTTCTACTTATTAGGCTCCAGTTGTCAACGTGTAGAGCGAAATCTTAAGTGTCCATTTATACCTTGTTAGAAATCACACAGACCTTCTTAAGAGAACAAGCTCTCAACATGGCAACACATCAGCATCACTAACATTTAAGGACCTTCTGAACATGGCAGCCCTACCGTCCATATAGCCTTGATGGACCTTCCCAAGATGGCGGATTAAGCCCTCTACGTCACTTCCTGTATCATGATGTATATATGGAGCAGGATTTCCGCTTTCGCTCCTTTCCGGCGGTGACGACCTCCCCACGAGAACATGCCTGTGAGTTCCTTGTTCCAGGTTTCGGCGGAGATCTCGCTCTTCTGCCCGCACGCTCCCCTCACGGTCTCGGATCGCAGAGGGTCTTCATTTTCCCTCCGCACTTCCTAGGACATTAACTACAGGGTGCGCTGAGGCCCGAGGGGCCCCCCTGCATAGACGGGAGCGGAGCGGAGATAAGATGGCGGCCCAGCTGCGCAGACACCAGGGGCGGCGAGGGGCGAGCTCTCCCCGGTGTGTGGCAATGGGGGCTGTTTCCGATTAACCCATTTTCACCTTTGGTTTCTAAATCTGCATTTCTGCATCTCGTAGCTCGCAAAGGATCTCCTTCATCCTTCTCCAGAAGAGGAGAAGAGGAAACATAAGAAGAAGCGCCTGGTGCAGAGCCCCAATTCCTATTTCATGGATGTGAAATGCCCAGGTGAGGACAGAGCTTGCAATAGTGAGGAAAGCATGGACCCAAGAATTGAAAAAGTTGTTCTGTGCTTCAGAATTCGAATGTACGAGATGGACAAAATTTTGCATTTTATGGATGACCCATCAAAAACTCAATAAAAACGCTAACATTTCTTTGTTTTAGGAAACACTTAAGACGGTAAGTCGGGTATCTATCTGTTTTGGTCATTTATGCACTTGGAAAACTGGCCTTTTCTCCTCCTATTTTGTATTTTTCCACACCTTTAAATAATGGTTACATCCCACACCCTTTAGACCTCTAGGATGATGGTCACTGGTTACCGAAAAGCTCATAAACGGGGCGGGGTGTGTGTATGTGTAGATATTCAGATTATTTCTGAGTAACTTTAATGTACACTAAGAACGAGGTAATTAAATTTAGAACTATAAATTTCAAAAGTTTATATTGAGCATGAATTTTTTTTTTCCAGGATGCTATAAAATCACCACCGTCTTTAGCCATGCACAAACAGTAGTATTGTGTGTTGGCTGCTCCACTGTCCTCTGCCAGCCTACAGGAGGAAAAGCAAGGCTTACAGAAGGTAAGTAATTCTTTCTAGGTATGGTTTTGGGCTTTGCATTTTATAGCGAGAGGATCTTGTGTGTCACATTCTCTTGTAAAGAGGGTTGGATTTGATATTCTTTCCCTTTTCCCAGAGTATTATCTGAAACCAGTTTTAAAGCACTATGATGTAAAGCTGGGATGGATGGTTGATAAGGGGGCTTCCTATAATCGCTCAGGTGATAGTAACCAGGTTGTAACTAAAAGGGTTGAGGAAAATAAAGGTGTAGCTTTGGTGTTGGTGGATCATCAGACATATTTTGTGGGAGTGGATAAGTAGGGTGCTGTCAGTTAATCTCTGAACTTTTTTTCTTACAGGATGCTCCTTCAGACGGAAGCAGCACTAAAAGCACTCTGAATCAAGATGAATAAGAAACCACCCTAATAAACACGTTTTGGATACATCCTGTTTATTGTCTTGTTTTACTGCTAGGAAGTTCCTACCTCAAGTGTCAGGTGCAGCCAGAAGGAGTGGACTACTAGAGTCATTTGATGAGGGCAAGTAAGTGGCCAAGTACTTGTCCATTTGGGGCATTCTATCCATCTACACTCATTGGGATTTTTTTTTTTTAAAAGCCTGGGACACTACTTAAATGGGATTTTTTACTTCTGTGTTTCTTAGCATTAACTGATAAATGGTTTTATAAAAAGAAACAATATAACACAACATTTTAATACAAAGAAGCTTGGGATCTTTTATTTATCCATCTAAGAAACCTTATTTGGAGGTTGAGTGTAGAAAATGCTTCTAGGCATTGGTCTAGGGCTAGAAATTTCCAATTCCCTTTAGTTATGGGGACTTGTCCAAGAGTTTAGTGCCTTATACTCCATAGCCAGTGTTGTAGCCGACTCTGGGCTGGTGGGGGTTGTGGACTCATGAGAGGGGGATATCTTTTGGAGGTGTAAGAACCTAGAAGAGGGAAGGTAGATATGATAGTTAAGTCATGCATATTTGAGCTTGTCATTTGTCAAAGATAAGGGTAGTGATTTTTACCTGGCTGTGGTGTTACTGGAGTTGGTACATAAATAACTGGAACTGTCTGTATCTTGTTTAGGAAGGCGTTGTATGCTGCAGGGAAAACAAGGGCAATATCACCAGAAAGGCAGATCTGTTGTCATTGGAGGTGGGCCATGAAGGGCAAAATTAACTCCAAAATGAGATCTCAGTGTTGTAGAAAAGTAGTAGTGGTTCAAGTTAAAACCTTTATAGTTAGATGATTACAGGAAAGTTTGTTTCAGTAGTTTTAGAGGTATTTTAATTTCTGGGTAAAAGATGAGACATGCAAATGGAGACAATGATGATGCTGGTGTATTAGTTGAGTCATCTATAGCTATGTATTTGAGCAAAATTAGCCACTATCTCAAGGTTTAGAACTGGTCCCCACTTCTGTGGGGTATTTACCACATCAATTTATTCACGGTAGTTAAGTTGGGCAAGAACTTTACTAGATTTAGGGAGGCTGTATCAGTTTAAACTGTCATAAATTAGATGTGATAAATGGCTAATTTTCATCCTCATTTAGTTTGTGAAATAAAATGAAGGCAGTTTCCAAGTCAAAAGTCTACGGTGCTGAATATAAAGACTCCTTACCTAGAAAGATGAAAGCTGTTGATGCCAACATCGCAAAGAGGGTAAAGAGGAGGACCTGGTAAGAACCCATGAACTTCTGGAGGACACCTGAATCTTCACATTGATCTATGCATTGGCCAGAACGTAATAAGATGATTACTTGGTAACACATCCAGGGCAGATGCTACATTTAAAATCTTGTGAACTTGTAAGAGTCACCTAGCAGAAGCATTTAAAACCTTGCCCAGGGCCTCCCTGGTGGCGCAGTGGGTTAAGCAACGCACTATGAAGCAAACAGCAGCCACCGCAGCACAAGTTCGATCCCTGCTGCTGGCCAGAGAGGGGACCCACATGGTGCAGCAGACCTCTCCTGCTGTGCCCGCTGCTCCCCTCAGCAGTGTACTTCCGTTGAT
>JAGFMF010011585.1:3983931-4002810 GCA_019455555.1 Galemys pyrenaicus | reverse complement strand
CAGTGCTTGTATGCATAAATAAATAAATCTTTAAAAAAAAAAATAAAACCTTGCCCAGTAGGAAACTCACTCTTAACAGTATAAGAGGTGGGGGCCTCCCTGGTGGCTCAGTGGGTTAAGCAGAGCACTATGAAGCAAACTGCAGCTACTGCTGGTCAGGGAGGGGACCCACATGGTGCAGCAGACCTCTCCTGCCTTGCCTCCTGCTCCTCTCAGCAGTGTGTTTCAGTCTGCCTGTTCTCCCCACTCTTGTCTCTGGTGAATCCTCTGCCCTAGACTCTGGCCTGTACCCCAGCTCTTATATTTATAAATAAATTTTTAAAAAAGAGTATAAGGTGACCTGTACTTGGCTTACATACCTGTTTTTGTTGTCTCCAAAATAATAAATTTTCTCCAATTCTTAAGCCTCTTATTTCTCCCCTCAACTTACAAAAGGATATTTAAGATGACGGTTAACATGTCTTGTGCACTCCACATGATAATGCTTCCATCACTATGACATGTCACTGTGTGATACTAGGGTGATTAAACTTCGGAAACATCCTTCGTACCATCAATGACTTTAAATTCAGAAATACCTAAAGATTTACTTACGCATACAAGAACTGGGGTATAGCCCGGGGTGGGAGTGGAGGTGAGAGGACTCAGCAGAGGCAGAGTGGGGATCGGAACAGGAGATCTACTGAAATACACTGCTGAGGACCTCCCTGGCTGGGGATCAAACTCCAGTCACAGTGGCTGTGATAGCGCTGAGCATTTAACCCCTGCACCAGCAGGGAGGCCCCACCTTTATGTCTTTTTTTTTTTTAAAGATTTATTTATGCATGCAAGAACTGGGGTGCAGGCCAGAAGTGTGGGGGAGGTGAGGGGATCCACCAGAGACAGTGGGGAACTGAACAGGCAGGTCTACTGAAACACTGCTTAGGGGAGCAGTGGGCCAGGCAGGAGAGGTCTGGGTCACTCACCTCTTCAGCTGGCATTTTGCTTCATAGTGTGTTGCTTAACCCACTGTGCCACTAGGGAGTCCCCCTTAATGTCTTTTTACTCAGGAGCTCATTTCAAGGGAGCATTCTCATTTGTAACTAACTTCAGACTTGGCTTATTTCAAATTATTCAGTGTCTAGTAGAAGTGAATTCCTGCCCCCATCAAAATGTCTGAACTCACAGTCTTTCCCATATATTGTCACATGGCTCTCATACCTTGTTCTAATCTGCCTCCTTGGTATAGACCCCTCTATCTTTTTTTTTTTAATTAAAGTTTTATTTATTTATGCATACAAGCACTGGGGTACAGGCCAGAGGTGTGGGGGGGTGAGAGAATCCACCAGACAGAGTGGGGAGCAGAACAGGTAGATCAACGGAAGTACACTGCTAAGTAAGGGAAGCAGTGGGCACAGCAGGAGAGGTCTGCAGCGCCATGTGGGTCACCTCCTCAGCCGGGGGCAGGGATCGAACTCAGGGATCGAACTCGTGCTGCAGTGGCTGCAATTTGCTTCATAGTGCGTTGCTTAACCCACTGCGCCACCAGGGAGGGCCCGACCCCTCTATCTTTTAACTAATTGGTTACCATACTTTGTCTCCACAACTTCATACTTTTTACAAACTGCTTCACTCTAAAGAATCTGAGGTTACTTGGCTGTAGTGAATACACTGAAAACAAGATACACTAATCCCTGTCAGGTCTTGATCAAAATACACTTGAAAATGTTGGCTTTCCATTGTCTGTGAGTTAGCTTAGTATCTCTTTGTTCTGGCCACACACAACTAATTACTGTTTTTGCAGTTGGGCCCCCTTTCAAAAGTGCTTTGTGCAGTTGGTGCTCATTGTCGTGTGTGAACTAGACATTAGTTGTGGGTATTTTTATCCAGCCATTCCTACCCATGTTTAATATTGTTCACATTGGTCCTCCTCAACTTCATGAAATAATAGGGCTTTTTAACTATCTTGTGTTTTGGCAGTCTTGTAGAGTCTATTGATTACACCTCAGCATTTCCCCCCACCCCCATCTCTGGAATTTTTTTAAAAAAATATTTGTTTTCATTTATGCATAAAAGAATGGGGGTATGGGCCAGAGGTGTGAGGGGGGAAGAGGAGGATGAGCACATTCACCAGAGGCAGCGGGGAGCAAAACAGGTGGATCTACTGAAATGCACTGCTGAGAGGAGATATGGGTAGGCGAGACAGGAGAGGTCTGTGCCATGTGGGTTAGCTCCCTGGCTAGGGATCAAGCTCCTGGCATTGTGGCACAGTGGCTAGCAATAACTTGGTAGCCCTGAAACTTTAACCCCTGCACCTCCACACAGGCCCTCAGAATGTTGGTTTTTTTTTTAAGATGTATTTATGCATATAAGAACTGGGGTGTAGGCCAGAGGTACGGAGGTGTGAGAGGATTTGCCAGAGACAGAGTGGGCAGCAGAACAGGCAGATTTACTGAAGCTGCTGAGGGGAGCAGCAGGCATGACAGGCAAGGTCTGCTGTGCCATGTCAGTCAGCTGCTGCAGTAACCCCTGTGCCACTAGGGAGGTCACCTCAGAATGTTTTAAAAAGTAGGAATAAAAGAAACCAAAGATAAAGTTTGGTTATCAAAACCAAGATAAAGCTAATTTGTGTCAATTACGTAGTTAACAAAATGGCAAACTGTCTTATTTGTGGTAATGTGTGCTTTAGTAACAAAGGATTTAGCCTCAGATCTGGTAACTAATTTTGGGAGTGAAATGTTTGGGCTTTGACAACTTGAAAATGAAGATACCTGAATTCTGTTGGAAACAAAGTCACATGTTGCTGATACTGTTGGCTTAGATTCATAATCAGTGGAAATAGAACTTTCAGTTAGAGGTAAGTTGAAAATAAAGGTGCATCGGTCTCCCTGGTGGCCTAGGGGTTAAGTGTCAGTGGTTAGATCCCCTGCCAGGTAGTTAGCTCTCACATGGTGCAGCAGATCTCTCCTCTCTTGCCTGCTAACCCTTAGCAGTGTATTTCAGTAGAAGCCCCTGTTCTAGTGAATCCTCTCACTGCCTCTCTCTACCCCTCCCCCCATCATTTGGCCTGCAATCCACAGTTCTTCTATGCAAAAATACCCCCCCATTCAAAGTCAGAGATACTTTGAATTCTATCCATGGACCCTGCTGAAGGCCCATCAATTTCAGATTATGAGAAATACCATTTCACTTGAGTGATAATCTAACAAGTGAAGAGAAAACTACTTAAAGGTTGTATTTTAGGTGGGTTTAAAAAAGAAAGACCTATGCCTATCGAGTTTGCGCATTTGATCAAGAGGTTGAATGATTCCTATTTGTGAGCAATACATTCTCCTTTTTCCTCCTAGATTAAGCCCCCAATACTCACCTGCATCAGATTTCACCTTCATAGCTCTCACTTGAACAGCTTCACTTTGGCTGGTCAGTACACAGGAAATATTGATGAAAACAGGTGATGCCATCTGCTGGAGGGAAGTGAAGTTGACGACTTGCACAGGGTAGATGACAAGGCCAGGTGTGAAGGAAGAGTGTCTACGTCCAAAAACCACTACAACAGGAGAGCTGGGGAATACCTTTGAGGAAAGATAAAATGGCACTTTGAGAGAAATCAGTTTTGTATCAAAACATTCCATTCTTAAACATACAGTGACACCTGGGTTTATAGTTCTTGCTATCTTGAAGAAGTCATTTACTATTTCACACCTGGATGTGCTAAAGGATGAGGAGACAAAATGATGTGTGAGAATAAAATAGTCTTCAAAACAGTTTTAAACTACATTTCTAAAAATTATTTTAAGATAGCATTGGTTTTATCCACTAGATAGACCTACATTTTGGGTTCTAGGATCTCCCCCCAACCTCCATGGTATTGTGAAGGGGGCAGATTATCTTATTTCTGTTATAAGAATTTTATCAAGCCATTTAGTAACTTACTTTACCCTTAGACTGAATGAAAAATCCTTTCAACCCTCTGACCCGGGGTTCTGTGTTTTGGTTCAGTTCTTAACATACCTCTAATTTCTCAAGAACTCTGTCCACTCCCAGTATTCTTATCTCCCCCTTGTCTTGTTTGTGGCTAAGAACCAATTCTGACTGGTTGATGTAAAAGGCTGGGATGAAAGGAATGAGGATTCTTTGCATTCCATTCTTGCTACGTTCACTGATGAGTGTGGCCCACCCATAGACTGAGGTGTCAGCCATGCTTAGGGCTTGGAGTAGCTCCTCCGACTGAGGTCGAACCTTGATTAGGCAGACATAAACCCCTGAAGAAAAGAGGAAAAACTGAGGAGAAAGGTTAAGAGGCACTATTGAGCCTGTTGAATTAGGAAGGAAAATGGTGACACCCAAATTAAGGAAAATGTGAACTCAGTTCTGAATATTCATTTGTAGCACATGTGGCCACAATGGGGCTGGGGAGATACTAAAGAAAAAACAGTCCCAGTGAACCCACAACTACTTGTTGCTTTAAAAATAGTTACTAGTAAGTCAACATGTTAGGGACTGTTAATTGAATACAAACTGGAGTTAAGGGAATACAGAATGAGAATGAAATTGAGTTGATAAGGAAAGGGTGAAGTGCAAGCTTTGAGCATGGTTAATCACTTCTCAAACCACCTCTTAATGGCCTTATTTCTGTCAGATGTATTGTTTTTCTAATCACCCACCTTCAAACCTCATCTGTCTTTTCACACCCTTTCCTTCATTTCTGTAGCCAATCATTTCCCAAATCCTGCTAACTTATCTCTTGCTATCTGCCTCTTTTTGTTAGTATTTCTTTCTTACTCTGGTCTAGATTATCATTTATTCATGCTTGGATTATTTCAGTGGCTCCATCACTAGTGCTCATGCTTCCCACTGTTCTTCCTGGATAACATTCTATATACTAATAGCAGATACTTTAAAACTGCTTTCATCTTATTTTTTAAAAATATTTTATTTATGCATAGATGAACTTGGGTGTAGGTCAGAGGTGTGAGGGCGTGAGAGAACTCACCAGAGACAGGGTGGGGAGCAGAACTGGCAGATCTACTGAAATACACTGCTGAGGGGAGCAGTGGGAAAGACAGGAGAGTTCTGCTGGCCCTATGGATTAGGTCCTGGCTGCAGACTAAACTCCTGCTGTAGTGGCTGGTGATAGCTTGGTAGTGCTGAGACTTTAGCCCCTGGCCATCCGGGAGGCCCCTGCTTTCATCTTATTTTTGAGAAATTCAGGACCATTGCCTGGAGCTGTCTATTCTCTCTATATCTAGCTCACCTGTACACATCTTCTAAAGGCCATTTCCTCTTAAAATCCTCAGGTTTGGGCCTCCCTGGTGTCACAAGGGGTTAAGCACTGCACGATGAACAATCTGCAGCCACTGCAGCATGAATTCAATCCCCGGCCAGGGAGGGGACCCACATGGCACAGCAGACCTCTCCTGTCTTGCCAGCTGCTCAGCAGTGTATTTCAGTAGATCTGCCTGTTTTGCTCCCCACTCTGTCTCTGGTGAATCTTCACAACCTTCTTTCCCACACGTATGGCCTGTACCCCCAACTATTGTATGCATAAATAAGTAAATTAAAAAAAACATGTTGCTGCTTGCTAGGGTTAAAAAAAAAAATAGGGATGAGGGAGACATAATCCAAGCCCTCACAGAAATAATAGAAACTAATGAAGAAACCATAGGTGAATTATGGTATTAAACAGGTCTTTGTTGAATGGACTTACATTAAAATGTTGTAAATGATTCCATAGTTATAGCAAATGAAATTGGAAAATAGAAATATAATCCAATTGACAATTGTACAAATATGACATAAAAATGGGAACACCAAATTCAATTGATGGAACCCACCTTTCTCCATACTGAAATTTGAACGGATATGAAAGACTTTACTTGCTGGAATATCTAGCAGAGTGTTACTGAACTGTACATGGCACAGCACAAGGGTCTCTGGAAGTAGTATTGTTGTAATAGCTGAGGCCTGACTTGGGGTACAAGGCCCTAATAAGCAGAAAAGAAGACAATAACTTTGTTATTAGCAAGAACTTATAAAAGGGGAGACTTACATTGAGGCAGTTTAATATTGAAAGGGCAGGGAGATGAATAGTCCTGTTTGATTTTGTCCAGCTCTGGAGGCTTCTGCCACTATCAAGGTAAAAGAATAGTATAACACCCTTGCCTCTACTAGTCTGTGAATACCTACAGTAGGGCTTCCATTATCAATGCAAATGGTGTCCTGTTCAAAGGTTTTGCAGTGCATTAGTGGGACTAGGACAGATTACAGGGATATTGGACATCACTATGTTGGTAGTCTAGAAAGATTTATTTTCTGATTGCAATATGATTCAAGCCAAAGATCTCCAGAACTCCATTAGAAGTAACAGAATAAAACAGGAACTGTGTAGTCAGCAAGAAATGGACCGGTGCCATAGCTGGATCAGCTGCAGTGAATACTATTCTAGAAAATATAGGAACTTGTGTTCTGTTAACAGGATTTTCCCCTGCACAGTTTCTCAGTGATCTCACTCTGCTGGAGCTCCTTCTCAGTTGCAAGTAGTCCAGTGACCACTCTCTTTTGGAGCCTATCAGCAATATCAAAGGAACTGTTTCATGAGATTTCACAAGTTGGAGTTTTAGAAAGATTCTGGGGAGAAGTTTTGTAGTCTTTACAAAAAATAGGGGCCTCCCTGGTGGTGCAAGAGACTAAATCGCAGCACTGTGAAGTTATCAGCAGACACTGCAGCACAAATTCAATCCTTGGTCAGGGAGATGACCCACATGGCACAGCAGACCTCGCCTGTCTTGCCTGCTCCTCCCCTAAGCAGTGTATTTCAGTGAATCTACCTTTTCTGCTCCCCACTCTGTCTCTGGTGAATCCTCTCCACCCCCTGCACCTTTGGCATGTACCCCAAATCTTAAAAAAAAAAGTAAAAAACTGAAATAGACAATGAGTGAATGTGTTTTGAAGAAAGATTTAGTACTTTGTAAAAGAATCTCGAAAAATATAAAGCTCAAATATTCTTACTTATACATACGTATGTTGTGTTTAGAAGATTAAATATTGTGAAAAGAAAATTATTAAAATTTTAAAAGCAGGGGCCTCCCTGGTGGTGCAGCGGCTTGAGTGCCCTACTCTGTGAAGCATCCGCTGCACAGCAGCAAGAGTTCAATCCCCGGCCAGGGAGGGGAACTACATGGTGCAGCAGACCTCTCCTGCCTTGCCCACTGCTCCCCTCAGCAGTGTATTTAGTTGCTCTGCCTGTTCTGATCCCTGCTCTGTTGCTGGTGAATCCTCTCACTGCCCCCGCATCTCTGGCCTGTACCCCAGTTCTTGTATGCATAAATAAATCTTAAAAAAAAAAATTTAAAAACAAAGGGGTGACTAGAGTTAAAACTATTTTAAATTTTATAGACAATAATTGTAGTCTTGATTTCTCTGTTTGGTTTTGAGTATTCTCTTGGCCAAGAAAACACTTGGAATATGTTCTTTTTTTTTTTAAGATTGATTTATTTATGCATACAAGAGCTGGGGTACAGGCCAGAGTTGTGGGAGGTGAGAGGCTTCACCAGAGACAGAGGGGAGCAGAACAGGCAGATTGACTGAAATACACTGCTGAGGGGAGCAGCGGGTGAGGCAGGAGAGGTCTGCTGTGCCATGTGGGTCACCTCCCTGGCAGGGGGATTGAACTCATGCTGCAGTGGCTGTGGTTAGCTTCATAGTGCTGTGCCTTAACCTCTTGTACTACTAGGGGGGCCCCTATTTTAGTTTTTTTTTAACATTTATTTTTATTTATGCATATAAGAGCTGGGGTGCAGACCAGAGGTGCAGGAGTGGTGAGAGAATTCACCAAAGACAGAGTGGGGAGCAGAAGAGGTGGACTGACTGAAATACACTGTTGAGGGGAACAGTGGATGAGACAGGAGAGATCTGCTGTGCCATATGGGTCAGCTCCCTGGCCAAGGATCGAACTCATGCTGCCATAGCTGCCAATAGTTTGATAGTGCTGCGACTTTAACCCCTGTGCCACCAGGAAGGCGCTCGCTGTATTTTAAGTTTTCTTTTTCTTCTCCCCCTTTTCACAGTAAATCATAGTCCAATACAAAACAAATAACTCCCAAAGCAAATAACATTTCAGGTGTCACACAAGCCCTGTTTAAATCTTTGAATGGAGACTATGAATTTGTATTTTAAAAAAATTACCTGGGGTAACCTTGAAAATCATCCATGTTTAAAATCTCTGGTCTTGGGTACCTACTGTTCTCAGTTATAATTAGAAAGACAATAATGAGGTTGTTAATAGGCCGAGCCTACTGAACCTACTGGTCAGAGTAAGCCTATTTCAAAATTTTAACCCAGCATAATTTCTAAAGTCTGAAGTTCTGAAATTCAATGCTTTACTTGTTTAGGTGGAGTCACTTCCAAAATAAAAGCAGTCTTGGACTAGTAGTAATGAATTGAGGGAAATGGGAAATATGGGAAAAATCACCCAAGTCTATGCAGAGATTTCTGACCTTTCAGATTGGCACCATTTCTGCCAGTAGTTATAAAGAGCTTGAACACAGTTGAATTTGGGGTATTGGTGAGATGAGTCTTGATGTCATAACTAAGTGTTAGTCTTGATGATGCATTGACTGCCACCTGTCATCAAACCAAAGGAAAATTTGTATCTAAATTTATAGAGAATCTAGTTACCTCCCATTCTACCCCTACTTAAACATTTGTTCCATACAAATGTTGCAAATTGCCCTTCTAGTGATCACATTTGAAATCAATGTTTGTTCACCTTTGAGAAGAAAATAACATTTTTTCTAAATGGAGGTCTTTGTCTGTTATTCTTCTGACATAACTTCCTTTGTGTGACTCCCTATTAAAATGCCTTTGAAGACAACTGCAACTTTTCTCTAGAAGAATTTTCCGTCTCTTTAGTTGCATATAATCCCAACCTTTTCTGAAACTTCAAAGTACTTTCCTTTCAATATACCTGTAATGTTCTGCTTTATGTTGTAGGGATTTTTATACTTATTGAAATCCCTCACTTAGACTCCAAATTCTTCAGCTTAGAGCCCTAATTTATCATTGTACATTCTGTACCATGCCCTTGTATATAAGGTAAGTACTTAATGATTACAATGAGAGATGATGACCTTCTTTCCCCAAATATCTTCAATTTAAATACAATATATTGCCTAATTTTCTCAGTACTACTATAGTTTTGCAAATTTTCAAGGACTTTAAAACCAAGCTAGATACATTAAAAGCTCAGTGAAGGAAGGAATTTTGTCTTTTTCATCTTGTATTTGCAGAGCCTAGCACAATGGTTGACATATAACAGGCCTTAATGAGTGTCTTCTGGTTGGTGAATAAATGTGGATTTTACAAAGTGCAAACCAGAATATAAATGATCTTTTGACTTCTCAGAAACCTCTGATGACATAGCCTATTCTGTCCCTCACCTTTGGTGGTGCCCTTCCCCCTGCTTTTCTATTACCTAGAATCATGAGTCTCTTTTTCTAGTTGTTTTCGTGTGCTACCTCAGTTCTCAGGAACAGAAAGTTTATTTAGTCACGATACAGGTTCTCTTTATATGTTACCATATTTTATCCTCTCTACCTGTATAAATATATGCTGACACCTACCTAATTTATTCATATGTTCAGATATGACATGTATTTTTATTTGACTTTGCACGTATATACCTTTCATTTAAATTGGCTTATTTTTTCTGCCAAATTCTTAATCTTTAAGATTCAGTTTATTTTTAAAATATTTATTTATGCATAGAAGAACTGGGGTATAAGCCAGAGATGTGGGGTGGAGGGGTGAGGATTCACCAGAAGTGTGTAACAGAACAGTCATATCTACTGAAATACACTGCTAAGGGGAGCAGCAGGTGAGAGAGGAGAGATCTACTTGCTGTGCCATGTGGGTCAACGCCCTGGCCGGGGATTGAACTTGTGCTGTAGTGGCTGTGGACAGCTTCACAGTGCTGAGACTTTAGCCCTTGCGCCACTAGGGAGGCCCCAATTCATTCTGAATTCTCTCATATTCACATAAAATTTGTCAGAGAACTCTGTTGACTCTACTTATAAAATATATTTAGAATCTCATTAACTTTTCATTATCTTCTATCTAACAAGGTAGGCTACTCATAATCTCATCTGGATTATTGCAACAGTAGCCCTCCAGGGGGCCTCCATGGTGGCAGAGGGGTTAAAGTATCAGTGCATTCAATCTACCGCCATCCAGTGCAGCATGAGTTCGATCCCTGGCCAGGGAACTAACCCACATGGCGTAGCAGACCTCTTCTGTCTCTCCCGCTGCTCCCCTCAGCAGTGTATTTTAGTAGCTATGCCTGTTCTTCTCCCCATTCTGTCTCTGATGTGAACTCTCTCACACCCCACACCCTAGTCCTTATATGCATAAGTAAATAAATCTTAAAAAAAAAAAGAATATATCATCACTATTATTAAAAAACAACAACAACTAATAATAGCCTTCCAACTGGACTCTCAGCTTTTACCTTTGCCTCTATGGTTTAGTACCAACAGTAACCACAGTGATATTTTAAATATAAATCAGACTACATTTCTAGCTATGAATTCTAATGACTGTTTACCTTTATGTTCTGATAAAATTTACTGGCTGGCTTTGTATCAAACGTGAGTATATTTCTTTTCCTAAGATGTGTTTTCTATATGAAGATGCCCACATATGGGAATTGTCACCCTAGTCTCTTCAACCCTGATTACCATTAGGTTTACCTCTCGATATGTTTTTACCACTCCTGGGATGTCATGAAAGATCGTTGCTGTTCCTGGACTCCTGGCCACTCCTACCCCAGTGATGGTGTCTGTTTGTAGGATATTGTCAGAGGAAATCATCCAAAGCCCAGGTTCACCTATAGAAAAGCAAAAGAAAGTGCGTGATTGCAAGCTGTGATTTAAGTTGATCGTATTTAACTTTACTCAGAATCCAAATTTGTAGACCTTTCAGCCATACAGGTATCTCTTCCTAGGAGGAACACCCAGCTTTGCAGGTTCCCCTTCATATATCATGCCAGCAAAATAAAATCAGAACTACTGACCTTCAGAATCTTAAAAGGAAATACTTAGCTGGAGAAATAACTGTTCTCCAGGGACAACTGATTAAACTTAGACCTTGCTGAGGATAGGTCTGCTTTGAGCTACTGAGTGACACCAGTAAGAAAACAGCAAGAAAGTGACAACTAGGTTCTCCCTGGTGGCTCAAGGGGTTAGGTCTCAGCACTATAAAGCTGTTGTCAGCCACTGCAGCATAAGTTCGATCCCTGGCCAGGGAGCTGACCCACATTACACAGCAGATATCTCCTGTTTTGCCTACTGCTCCCCTCAGCAGTGTATTTCAGTGGGTCCATCTGTTCTGCTCCCCATTCTGTCTCTGGTAAAACCTCTCACCCCTTATATCTCTGGCCTGCACCCCAGCTCTTGTATGCATAAATAAATAAATCTTGGAGAAAAAAAAAGAAAGTGACAACTGGCAGGAGAGAGGATTTGTTTACTTTGGTTTAAGTCTCAAAGTGGCAGAGTAATGCCATGTTTAGTTTAGATTATTGATCTTGGCATGTGGCCCTTTTGCTTTTTCATCCAAAGTGTTATGGGCTCAGGATGCCCAAAAAATTCCAGGATGGAAAACAGAGGGATAATATCCAACAAAAAGGGCCTCCCTGGTGGCTCAAGGGGTTAAACACCACACTGAAGCATCTGCAGCTTCCAGATTCCAGACCAGGGAGGTGGCCCACATGGCACAACAGACCCCTCCTACCTCGCCCGCTGCTCCCCTCAGCAGTGTATTTCAGTCAGTCTTCCTGTTCTGTTCTCTGCTTTGTCTCTGGTGAGTCCTCTCATCCCCCCACACCTCTGGCCTGTACCCCAGTTCTTGTATGCATAAATAAATTTTAAAAAACCACAAAAATCTAACAAAAGAAAATTTAAAAAGCCCTTGCTTCACTGATGAGAGATTAACAGTCATGGGATTGTAACTCTGATTGTCAGCTTTAAAGCAGGGTTAACTCACTGACACTGGATTTTATAGTAGTAGTAAATGCTTGCAAGTCAGTTGTTACAAGTTTAGAGGATGTGACGCCTGCTGAATAGAGCTCCCTTTCTTTCAAGTCCAAAAATACATAAAGTGAAGTCTAACATATCACTTTAATCAAACACATGTATCTATAATTCCCAGAAAAGGATTCAAAACAAAGGCCACATACCCCCTGGTTGGTCTTAGATGATTATTTGGATGAACATATTTAGGCCATGTATACCACTTTGGAATATGCTATTTTTAAGCCCAAAGAACACTTACTCTCTAGACTGGCTTTCTTTAACTCAGTAGTACTTCTTACAGCTGAAATTCTTTGCTGATCAAATAGGTTAGCCCAGTACAAGGCCAAACCTATATCAGTGATATATTTAGTAGTCAGACCTTCAAATATGTCTCATGAAACACTGTACACATGCAGTTCTTTTTTTCTTTAAGATTTATTTACTTACGCATACAAGAACTGGGGTACAGGCCAGAGGTATGGGGGGGAGTGAGAGGATTCACCAGAGACAGAGTGGGGAGTAGAACAGGCAGATCAACAGAAATACACTGCTGAGATGAGCAGCTGGTGAGGCAGGAGAGGTCTGCTGCGCCATTTAGGTCACCTCCCTGGCCAGGGATAGAACTCGTGCTGCAGTGGCTGGTGATAGCTTCATGGCAGTGAACTCCTGTGCCACCAGGGAGGCCCTCTGTTCTTCATCTTAAAGCATTTACTCTCCTTCAGAAGCTGTACATAATACATAGATCCCTTTATCCAACAGGCTCTTGATAAATATTACTGATTCCTAATTTGCTACCTATTGAGAGGATAGGTATCAAATAGAATTATCAGTTAATAAAATTAATAAAGCCAAAGATTTTTTTTCTTCAGATTTTGTAGGATTTGAGGAAAAATCCTGTAAGGAATGAGTTGCATTCTAATTCTGTTAGTTGTGAGGTTGAGAAAAAAGGTATCCAGACCATTTTGGTTGAGGAGGTGAGTACTGAAGCAGATGACATCTCCGACAAAGGTCAGCTTGGTATCTGGCTCAATGGCATGCTCTACAGCAACAGGAATATAATCTGCCATGCCTGGATGTCTCCGATCCCAGAGCCCCACAAGTGTTACCCCTATGTTCACAGCTTGGGCCATGTAAGTATAGTTCCTATTCCCTGGTCCAATTAGCAGCAGGTCATCTCTGAAAGTAGACATGAAAGACAGAAATCTCTGAAAAGAAACAATAATTAGCAAACAGGTCTGGGCTAGACCCCACCACAATATTTTATATTCTATACCTCAAAATTTCAGGAGTTGGACAATGGAAAGCAAGTAAGTAGGTGTGAGGGTCTGTTACCTAAAGATCAGATTCTAAGTAGAACATGAGAGGAATTTACTAGAGTGGCTATAGCCTAATCTGCAAGAGTACCACAGTGTTAACACTTCTCCTTTGACTTCCATACCTGTTCAGAGCCAGATAAAGTTGCGTATTGTGTGTGTGAAACTTCTCTCCGACGTTATTATAAAACTGAACAATGAAGGTGAGAGCCATGCCCAAGGGAAAGGCAGAGAGAGTCCTTCCTTGGGCTGTGTAAAGCTTGGGTTGGCTGCTCACTCGCAGGTATGTCACTGGCGCTACCTGTGGGAGACAAAACCTACTGGTACAGAGAAGGTGGTATTGGGAAGGAGTTAAGACCCTAGTGTGAGATTTCTAATCTCAAAATGGTGTTTTTTCACAGGAAATACGTTTTGATTTGAAGTGACTTAAGTCAGAGGAAAAAGGAAATTAATGGTATAGGAAATAACTTTTTAGTTATTAAAGCTGGGGAATGTGAAGAGAAACTGGAACTTTTTGAGGTGATGACCCCAATACATCAATTTTATGCAGAGTGCTCAATTTCTGTTGTTTAATAAACTATGCAAGACATAAGCTTTGAATCGTAGCTTCATTTCATAGCTTCATGAAACCATTGTAGGCCTCAGATTTCTTATAAGTTTAATAGGGATAATAATGCCTATCTCAAAGGGTTTCTGTGGTAGCTAAAAGAGAATATGTAAGAGGACCAACACAATGATTGACATATACTAAATATTTTTGTGTTAAATTAGTTTATCTCTTTAATTATCAATTTTAAAATTTGAATAACAAAATCTAATTTTAATATCAGTAGTTCTACACCTCTTCCACACCAAGATCTTTTGCCAAAGCTGTCTGGAAGGCAGTCATACTAATTTGAGGCTAATTCCTTAACTACTCTCTAAAGTCTACTTTAGTTTAATGGTTTACAACTATGTAAAGATTGTCCTCTTATAGTTCACTTTTAATTTCCAGAGATGGTTCTAGTTTTTACAAAAGGAAATTAAAAAGTTTTATTAAAAAAATAAATCTGCCTCTTTAGTCCATGATATTCCTTTTACTTTTTTGACTAAGGATCTAAACTCACCTGAACCCCAGTTATGGTTGTTTGGTTGACTCCAAAAGGTTCAACAGATGTGACTTCTAACACAGCGGTACCTGCAATGGAACCAGCTTTCAGGAGCCCTTCACCATCCTCCTCAATGACAGATGAATTAGGGAAACACTTGAGAACTCGGGAACTCACAAAGGCGGCCCCTTCCCTAGTGGGCAAATGGAGCAAGTGAAGGCTCTTTCATCAGGAAAAAAAGGTAGAGATTGCCAGGATCATTGTTAGAGACTACACTTTTATGAAACTTTGCTATTTTCCATATTTTGGGCTTATTTGCTCCTCAGGTAAAAGTTGCCTTTGGATTGTGCATATCTCTTTAAAAATGAAAACCTATTACATATTTATTATTAAAAAAATCATCCAGATCCTCCCTGGTGGCGCAATGGGTGAAGCAATGTACAATGAAGAAGATAGCAGCTACTGCAGCATGAATTCGATCCCTGCCACTGGCCAGGGAGGGGACCCACTTGGCGTTGCAGACCTCTCCTGCCTTGCCTGCTTTTCCCCTCAGCAGTATATTTCAATCAGTCTTCCTGTTCTGTTCCCCCCTCTGTTTCTGGTGAATCCTGCCACCGTTCAAACCTCTGGCCTCTACCCCAGTGCTTGTATGCATAAGTAAATAAATCTTTTTTTAAAAAAAAAGCATCTTTAAAAAAATCATCCTAAGAACTGTAAGCAGTTAGTGAAACAAACACCTATACATGAATGCTCATATTGACAATAGCCAAAAGGCAAAAACAACCAAAATGAAGTTCATCAATAGATGGATGGATAAACAAAATGTGTTGTATTCATATAGTGGGATATTATTTAATCACAGAAAGGAATGAAGTACTGATAATATGCTACAATATGGATGATCTTTGACAACATGTTAACTGAAAGAAGCTAACACAAAAGATGATTAGATGATTATAGGAAATATAAAGAATAGTAAAATTCATAGAGACAGCAGATTCATGCTTACCATAGACTGAAAGAAGGGGAGAATGGGAGTTACTGCTTAATGGGCATAGGTCTCCTTTGGTGATAATAAAATGTTTTAGAACTAGGGCCTTCCCTGATGGTGCAATGGTTAAGCAACGCACTATGAAGTAGACCACAGCCACTGCAGCACGAGTTTGATCCCTGCCTCCAACAAGGGAGGTGACCCACATGGAGTGGCAGACCTTTCCTGCCTCGCCCGCTGCTCCCCTTAGCCCTTACTATGTTTCAGTTGATCTGCCTTTTCTGTGCCCCACTCTGTCTCTGGTGAATCTTCTCACCATCCCCCCCACACACACCTGTACTACAGTTCTTGTATGCATAAGTAAATAAATATTAAAAAAATGTTTTAGAACTAAATAGAGGTAATGGTTGCAATAACAATGTTAATATACTAACTGCCACTAAATTATACACATTATTTTTAATTTTTAAAATATTTTTATTTTTATTTACTTTTTAAAGATTTTGTTTATTTACGCATACAAGAAACTGGAGTACAGGCCAGAGGTAGAAGTGGGGGGGGGGTGTTGGGGTGGTGAGCAGATTCACCAGAGGCAGAGTGGAGAGCAGAACAGGTAGATTTACTGAATTATACTGCTGAAGGGAGCAGCGGGTGAGACAGGAGAGGTCTGCTGCACCATGTGTGTTAACGCCTTGGCTGGGGATCAAACTCATGCCACAGTGACTGGCAATAGCTTGATAGTGCTAAGACATTAACCCCTGCACTACTAGGGAGGTCCTGAAGTGTACACTTTAAAATGGTTTTGTGTTATGTGAATTTCACCTCAAATATATATATATATATATATATTTGTTAGAAAAAGGCACTAGTTCTTTCCACGAGAAATGTTTTATTGAGGATAAAGTTAGAACCTTAGTTGCCTTTTTCATTCTCCTTACCTGTTGGTATGGAGTTTGAGCTGAGAATTCATAGGCATCAGAATTTGCTCAGGTTGGCACTCTGGATGGAAAAGTTGGAGTTTTTCAAAAACCTATTATGAGAAAATAATGTTTTCCTCATTTTTTAGAAAAGCCAAATGATGCCCTTCATTTATATCTGGACAATTACAAATCAGTAGTCTGTCTAATTTCAATTTAGCCTGATGTTCTACAGTATTTCTTTCCAAAATGAACCAGGCACTTAAACATACTTAGAATACATAACCTAGTGTTAATCCTGCTCTCTATATAAGGAACAATCAGCAAGGGACACTATTTAGTTTTCCCTTCTTTGAGTAGTGTTCTTTCCTGAACCCTGCACTGAATCAGCGAATCAAAGCAAAAATACAGGAGAAAAAGAGAAAAATAAAAATCAGTCACAAATTCAGAGATGCCCTACACAATTGGTCATTTTTCTTCTCAGTTCTAAAAATGAAAGGGATTTTTAGTTTTCAGCCTGAGAACATCTAAAAAATCTATTTATACTCATATATTACCAGAAGTTAAGATTAATTTTCATTCTAATACACTCACTCATAACTAAGAGGGCTGTTAGAATGGCTCAGAAATTACTCTCTCTTTAGTCATTGTGGTGTTCACCTCCTGTGTCCATTGTGTGGGGAGTTGAGGGAAGTGAAAGTACTAGAGTTTCTATGTGAATACTTATACAACAATTAGCAGCAACGAAAAAGATCTAGAAATTAAAAACTCGTTCCAAGGATCTCTAGTAATCTCTATATTTCTATCCAAACTAAGCTCTTCAGAGATGATAAAAGAATATACTTTTTTCTTGATATATGAAAATAAAATTAAGGTTTGGGACCCTACCAGGATCTGAACTTCATCAGATAGTTCCAGCAAATTCTCCTCAAACTGCCCAGCAGAACTGTTCATACATTGAACAGTGACTCTGATACTAGTCCGACCTGCTGCTTTTGTGTGGACAACCATGGCAAAGTTATTTTCCACTGGAAGCTGTAGAAAAACCTAGAAAACAAGATTAAGAAATATTCATGATGATTCAACAATCCTATTCCTAATGTATCTATCCAAGAATACAAATCACTAATTGGAAGGGATACATGCACTCCTACTTTCAATATTTACAATAGCCAAGTTATGGACACAACCAAAATGCCTATCAACAGAGCTGTGGATTAAGAAGATGTGGTATAGGGGCCTCCCTGGATTAAGAAGATGTGGTATAGGGGCCACTGCAGCACTAGTTCCATCCCCAGCCAGGGAAATAACCCACATGGTGCAGCAGACCTCTCCTGCCCCATCCTCTGCTCCCTTCAGCAGTGTATCTCAGGAGATCTGCTTCTCCACTCTGTCTCTGGTGAATCTCTCACCCTCCTCACCTCTGGTCTACATGCCAGTTTTTGTATGCATAAATAAATAAATCTTTAAAAAATGTGGTATACATATACAATGGAATACTGCTCAGCTGTGAAAAGAGGAAAAAGATGAACTCTTGCCATTTGCGACAACATGGGTGGGACTGCTAAGTGAAATAAATCAGGAGAAAGAAAAATACTGAAGGATTTCACTTATGTAGAATGTAAAAAAACCAAAAAGATACAAAGCAACTGACGATACTGAATCAAAAATCCCTAGAAATATAACTGCAGAATTGAGACTACTAGATGTAGAAGGAGGGTAGGAGTTGGGAGAAAGGTGGAAAGGGAGCCTCCCTAGTGGTGCAGGGGTTAAAGTGTCAGTACTAACAAGCTATCTGGCAGTCACTGTGGCATGAGTTCCATCCCTGGCCAGGCAGTTGACCCACATGGCACAGCAGACCTCTTTGTTGTGCCTGCTGCTCCCCTCAGCAGTGTGTTTCAGTAGATCCTCCTGTTCTGCTCCCCACTCTGTCTCTGGTGAATCATCTCACACACACACACACCCCCACACACCTCTGGCCTGTACACTAGTTCTTTGTTTATTTTTTAAAAATTTACTTATTTATGTATGGGGTACAGGCCAGAATTGTGGGGGGTGAGAGGATCCACCAGAGACAGAATGGTTCATAGTTGTTTGATACAAGTTTATCTTTAAATGATGACACCACAGGGCAGGAAATCTACTTTGTGGGGAAATGAAGATGTTTCTATTGCTCCTTTTATCATACCACTTTCCTGTGTGGGGTTTCAGACAAAGAAAACTTAGTGTGGCCCTCAATCATTTCTTCTGCTAGAGAGATGAATGAGGTTTAGAGAAGAAATTGTTAGAAGGTAGAAGCAGAACAGAGGCTGAGGCATAGGCCTTCCTTCTTTTCACACAATCCCTGCTTGTGATTTGAGGAAAAAAAACAAATCCCTGTGTAGAATTCTACCCAATTAAGTGTAGTTCCACTCTCCTCAATTCCTGGCTCTTTTTTTTTTTTTTAAAGATTTATTTATTTATGTATACAAGCACTGGGGTACAGGCCAGAGGTGTGGGGGGGTGAGAGGATTCACCACAGAGAGC
>JAGFMF010011585.1:3966242-3983881 GCA_019455555.1 Galemys pyrenaicus | reverse complement strand
CTGGCCGGCAGCAGGGATCGAACTCGTGCTGCAGTGGCTGTGGTTTGCTTCATAGTGCGTTGCTTAACCCACTGCGCCACCAGGGAGGCCCCAATTCCTGGCTCTTGATAGCTCATGACAGAAGCGACAACCACCAGCATTTCCCTAGGTTACAGGCTAGGATCTTTTTACAAAGACTACAAATATATATGTTTATTTTTTAAATTTGACTTCCCTTCTAGAAATACACTAGTAATTCAAGTTTCTATAATCCCTCTGTTTCCAAAGGTCTAACTCAACTCTAATTGTTCTTGTAGGCACTAAGTTGTGACTTACTGGATACCTTTGTCCCAGGCGCTTTCTTCTCAGGGTAATGCCTAAATCAAGTGGCTGTCCCCAGACCACTTGGGTGGGTTCCATCAGACTGAAGATCAGGTTATAAATTAGGTAAAGTGGGTAGCATTCTTCTTTTTTAAAATTTTCTCAGGTTTCAGAGTAAATTTAATACTGTATGTACTAAAACATCTAAGCTGGGCCTCCCTGGTGGCACAGGGGTTAAAGTCTCAGTGCTATCAAGCTATCACCAGCCACTGTGGCATGAGTTCGATCCCCAGCCATATGGTGCGGCAAACTTCTCCTGTCTCGCCTGCTGCTCCCCTCAGCAGTGTATTTCAGTACATCTGCCTGTTCTTCCCCCCACTCTGTCTCCGGTGCATCCTTTCACCACCCCCCACCCCACACCTCTGACCTATACCACGGTTCTTGTATGCATACATAAATAAAAATAAATCTTAAAAAATAAAACATCAAAGCTGTTTTAGAAACATTAAGACTTAGATTATAATTGTGAGTTTCCTCAACATTTTACTGAGGACTTCAGCTTCACACAGCAGGCACTGAATTGGGAGGAGTGGTACCATCAAAAGGAACCAAAAAGAATGGTTTAACTAACTGTCCTTAAATTTGCCATTGATACGGGCATGCAGTCCAGAATCAGTTGCCAGTGGTGGCTCACACCAGCCCCATAACCCCCCAAATGTTTCTGGGGGAATCCAGTTCTTTCCCAGCTCCCAGTAACACGGACTCAGAAATCTGCTAAGCATCCATCTTTCTTACTGTTACTCTCAACTACCAATCATGCAGCACAAACATCATTATTAATATAACTGTGTCTGAACATGTTGAAAGATTATATTACATATTTATTTTCTTTTTAGATTTATTTTATTTGTGCATGCAAGAGCTGGGGTGTAGGCCAGAAGTGCAAGGTGGGGTGTATGTGTGAGAGGATTCACCAGAGACAGTGGAGAGCAGAACAGGCAGATTGACTGAACTATACTGATGAGGGGAGCAGCAGGTGAGACAGGAGAGATCTGCTGCGCCATGTGAGTCAGCTCCCTGACTGGGAGTTTAAGGATCGAGCTTGTGCTGCAGTGGCTGCAGATTGCTTCATAGTGCTGAGACTTAACTCCTTGAGCCACTAGGGAGGTTCCCTAAATTACATATTTAAACTATGTTCACACTGATAATGTGTTACTAATGGACCACAGTCATGTGGTCACAAATATATTACATGACAACAAATATAATATTAAGAGCTCTATCCAGAAAAGTACATTAAAAATTATATAGCATTATCTGAGTACTCAAATTAGAATTCTTCATATGATTTGCAGGTTTCCAGCTTTCATGTTATCTTGAAGTCAATTCATTGACAGGAGAAAAATGGAAACGAAGGAACAGTTGTTTAAAATGGGTTCATACAGAAGAAGTTGATAGGAAAAGAAGATACAGAAGATACGGAAGAAGATACAGAAGAAGATCAATAGGAAAAGGAGCTAAGTAATATTATATAGGTTAGAAAAAATCAGTCCAAAACTTATGACAAAATAAAATAAATGATCCCTAAGATAATAAGATAAATGCAAAGTTCATACCTCTGAATGCCTGGGTACTAGATCCAATACATCCCTTTTGCTTATGGACCAATGGAATGTGAGCCCAGGGCTGGCATTGCTAAAGGAGAAAGGGGTCTGTGTACTGGTTACGCCCATGACATAAACTGGCATCTGAAAAGAAAAAGTGGTTTTGTTCTCTAGATCTGGCCCAGCGGCATTATCAGAATAACTGGTTTGAACAGAGTCATCACACTAACCTCTGTAGCTGTGATGAGTCGAGTAGCAGCCGCCAGGATCCTGACAGCCCGTAGCTGGACAACTTCAACCTGCACTTCATCCTGCTCAACAGGGTGGAGAACAAGCTTAGGCTAAGAGGGAGTGTCTGTGGGGTGGACAGAGATGCTTATGATAACTAGTTTATTGTTTGAGGAATTTAAAAAACATGCCACCAATACGTTTTTGTTCCTTAAACTATTTCATAAAATAGAGACTATAAGTCATAACAATGCCACATACCCTTGTGAGTTTCTCATTAAAGATTACGTTTCCCACACTTGGTTAAGAAAATGCCAGGTGAGGGGTTAAAAGGTCTTTTCTGGGTGCTGACAACCTCCTCACCACTACTGCCCCCACCAACGTGATTCCCAGATGGAAGAGCGTAATAAAGAATGAATACCTGGGAAAACACAATGACTTTGCCAGTGTCTTCATTTACTGTCTGGATGGTGCCTTGGATCACAGCTGTACCAACCACCTTCCCTGTAACTTGACCCCTTCTATTAACAACAGCCACAGTCTGGTTACTTATGGAGAAGTGAATAATAGATTGGGGCTGGGGGCCACCTTCCGACATCACCTGGAATTTAAGTGCACCATTGAATGCCTGGAGCATGGGGAGAAGTCACATTTCTTTTCCCAACACTTATCCAAGTAACTCACTTCTTCATTTCTCCCCACTCCCAACCAAATTCTGAAGATAGTTTATACCATGTTTATCATGAACAGGGAAAATACTGATTCTGTTCTTAATCAAATCCTGTTGTAAGTTGGTCAGGAGTAGACAAGAGGAGGCAACCAAGAAGAGGTAGGAGTATAGAGGGGGCATGGGGCAGAGGAGAGATGAGGAGAAATGATAAATCTTATTTTCTATTTTTAAGATCACCTGCATCATGTTAGCAGGAATCAGTGTCATTTTCTCTGGAATAAGTCTGAATGGAGGAAACACCTAAAGGAAAAAACCAAAAGGACAACGGTGACTAAATAGAGTCAATTTTATAATAAGTAAATCTTTAGAAATTTTTTCCTTTTTTTTTTTTTAAAGGTTTATTTATTTATGCATACAAGAGCTAGGGTATAGGCCAGAGTCCAGGGAGGTGTGAGGATTCACCAGAGACAGAGCCAGGAATAGAGCAGGCAGACTGACCGAAACACTGCTGAGGGCAGCAGTGGGTGAGGCAGGAGAGCTCTGCTATGCCATGTGAGTCCCCTCCCTGGTCAGCGGCAGGGATCGAACTCGTGCTGCAGTTTGCTTCATAGTGCGTTGCTTAACCCACTGCGCCACCAGGAAGACCCAAATCTTTAAAAAATTTTTAAAAATTTATTTGTGCATACAAGAACTGGGTGAAGTCAGAGGTACAGGGGATGAAAGGATTCACAGTGGGGGAAACATAACAGGCAGATTGACTGAAATACACTGCTGAGAGGAGCAGTGGGTGAGACAGGAGAGGTCTGCTGTGCCATGTGGATCAGCTCCCTGGTGGGGGATCGAACTCAAACCCTTAGGTCAGTAGGGAATCCCAACAGTTTATGTTATCATTAAGGCTTTTGGTCAAGAGCAGGCTTAAATGTGGGGGAAGTCAGAAATTATATGAGGGTTTTCGACCGAGTGGGAATCAGCACCTTTAACTCCTGTGTTGTTCAAGTGTTAACTGTACACTGGAATCTTAATAACAGCTACCTCTAAGTAGTGGAATTATTGTTGAATTCCATTCTTCAATTTTTTTTCCCTGTGTGTGTGCTTTCCAAATTTTCTACAATAAGTGTATTACTTTTATATAGAAAAACAAAACCTAAGAACAAATTACATATTGTTTTAAGAAACAACTATCATTTTTCAATCACATGATTTTCAACTTGTGCAAACTAAGCAGAAGAGATAAATAATGCTAAGTAAAATGAAGCATGACTTTTGCATGAAATAATTTCCTTACTTCAATTTGCCGAGGAGCTGATGTGAATTTTCTCCCCATTTTGTCCCTGGCGATAGCCACAAGTGTGGTTTGTCCAACAGTGACACCTCGAAGGATATAATTTTCAGAATATTCATCGTGTTCCTCCATGAGCCTGCAAAAATCCATGTGTTTTTAGGTGAGGATGATTTTGTTTTAAGAGTGACCAGTTATATTTTTAAGATGCTTGACAATTTCAACTCATTTTAACTCTATTTAGAGGGAACGAACAGAAAATAAATTTCCAGACTCAATACAAAGTTCATAGCAATGGTAGGAAACTCCTGAAGAGCAAACATTTGTTTTAAGGCTCCAAAGAAATAGGGCAATATAAACATAAGACTGGATAAAACTGCCTTGGAATGCCTGTATTTTCCTTTTTGCAGAGGTAAATAGCAGTAACCCTGTATCTAAACAGACTTTGAAGGTCCTCTAAGTCGGCGGCATGCCCATAGTATATCATTCAAGGAGAAAGCTTCATAAATTGGAACTATCAGCTAAACACATGAGATTAGCCCCCAAACAAGAGCGAAGGATAGTTTGAGGGTTATTTTGTAGAGAGCTAAGTATAGGGAAAGAATATTTTGAAAGTGGACCTCCCTGGTGGTGCAGTGGGTTAAGCAACGCACTGTGAAGCAAACCACAGCCACTGCAGCACGAGTTTGATCCCTGTCAGGGAGGGGAGCCACATGGAGTAGCAGACCTCTCCTGCCTTGCCCGCTGCTGCCCTTGGCAGTGTGTTTCAGTCAGTCTGCCTGTCCTGCTCCCCACTCTGTCTCTGGTGAATCCTCTCACCTCCCTGGATTCTGGCCTGTACCCCAGCTCTTGTATGCATAAATAAATAATTAAAAAAAAAAAGAGAGTATTTTGAAAGCTATCATGACAAAAAAGAAAATCTAAAATAATCTGAGGGAGAGATGATCAGGCTACCAGGAGGGAGAGTCTCATGATATTAAGCATACACAGAAGAAAGAAGTATCAAAATAGTACTCACGTCAGGGTGACAATGGGAGAAGCCAACTGCAGTTCAAGCTCCATGTTTCTGAAGTATTTATTTTGGAATGGACGTTTGGAAGAGCCAAGAACTCTCACAGTTACTAATACAGTTTTACCTATTTCAACCTAGTAGTTTGGGGGGAAAAAAAGGTAATTTAGTAGGGGTTTCTCATTCATCAAGGACAGGTTAGCTCTTAAAGGGTGACAAATGTTTTTGTTCATGTTATATGTTCCAAATTAGTCTTTGATCAAATAAACCTAATCTATATGTATGTATTTTGTGTTGTTTTTTATCTTCATCAACTTTAACGTTGGAAAGATTCTCTTTAAAGGCAAGTATTTCTTTTTTATTTTTTTTTAAGGATTTTATTTATGGATGCATACAAGAGCTGGGGTACAGGCCAGAGACAGCGGGAGGTGAGAGGATTCACCAGAGACAGAGTGGGGAGCAGGACAGGCAGATTGACTGAAATACATTGCTGAGGGGAGCAGTGGGCGAGGCAGGCGAGATCTGCTGCACCATGTGGGTCTCCTCCTTGGCCAGGGATCGAACTGGTGCTGCAGTGGCTACTGAAGTCCCACAGTGTGACACTAAACCCCTTGCGCCACCAGGGAGACCCAAGGGCAAGTATTTCCATTAATATTACTAAAGTTTCTGGAATATATACACAGTAGCTGAGCAGAGACTATATTAAATGATGTTGGAGAGTGAGACTGAGGCCTGTTTCATTTATGAGATAAAGCAAACATCTCTCACCTTATCAATCAGATCAAGCTCCAGTTCTTGTATGTCTGACACCCTGAGATAGGCCACTGCTGGACCCAAGAAGACCAAGCATAGATCATAGACCTCCAAGGTGAGAAATCCTGGATGTACTGGAACTAACTAGAAGGTAGACATTGGTAATTGGCTAAAGAAGTAAACATGCTCCAAGCATAATCATAACAACTATTTTCACCTGAAGCAGAAAATACACCTCACTTTCTTTGTAATGCAAACTCTACAAGATCACGTTATATGTTACAGGCTTAGCTCAACCTGTACATTTCTTTATTTATTTTTGAAGATTTATTTATATATATGAGAACTGGGGTACAGGATAGAGGTGCGCAGGGTGAAAGGACTCACCAAAGACAGTGGGGAGCAGAACAGATTGACTGAAATACACTGCTTAAGGGAGCAGCGGGTGCAACAGGAGAGGTCTGCTGCACCATGTGGGTCACCTCCCTGACTGGGGGTGGAACTCATGCTGCAGTGGCTGTGGATAGCTTCATAGTGCTGCACCTTAACCCCTTGTGCTACCAGGGAGGTCACTCGATATGTACATTTAATATGATGTTTCAGTTAATGATAAAATATGTACCCTTAACAAAGATTAACTGATGAAGAGCAGAGTTTAAGTTGATGAATTCAAGCAGAATCCAATATGCATATCAAGCTTCTTAATTATGAACAATGGAAGAAAATCATTTAAGAAAATATTTCATAAAGAAAATCAAGTTTATTTATTGCTGCATTCAGCAGGGGGAGAAGGCACTGGGAGCATGATACTTTATTTTTTCCTTCTGGATTATAATTTCCGTACAATAGCATGTGTTTTTTTTTTCTTTTTATATCCTTTGCCTGCACATGGTACCTTAATCTCTCCTTTTAAAAACAAAGATTATGACTAAGGTTAGTTAAATTCCTTTGAGATCTTAGAAAGCAATAAATACATATTTTAATATAAGGCATTATCTTTATTACTAGAAGTCAAATAAAAGCAAATTCCTTGACATATTGATTATGAAGCCAACTTAATATTTTGAGCTGTTATTTCCCAGCCGAACATACCTTATACTCATGTTATAAAGTTAATAGTACATCTATCCACACTGTTCTATGCTGTGAAATTTATAGAAAAGGGACTTCTGCTAATGGAAATGTTATAAATGGATATCTCCTGAGCTATTTCAGTTTGGCCAGAAACAGAAATTGCCTAGTATTATATCTAGTTGCAGGGGAAAAAAAACCCTCTCATTTTTGGTTAAACAACATATTTATATTAAATAAAGAAAAAGAGGCAAATGCTATTTTTGTAATAAGTTTGAGACACACAATGGAATATTTCTTATTATTCTCCTAAGAATGAGCTTTTACTTGAGACCATCAACCTGAGATTATCTCTAGAACTCACCTGGACAGAGCTCTCTGCTTCCAGGTAAGTGATGATGACAATATCCTGCTCACTACTGTTGACTGAAAAATAACCAGATCCTTCTACAAGGTTAAATGTTTCCTATATAAAAATTGGACAAAGAATATTTCATTCTCTTTGGTTTATAAATAATTCAAAGAAAATAATTTTGACCTACCTAAGAAGGTACAAGATTAAAAGATTTAGGTCAATGGACCAGTGATAAAATATGAAGTATAACTAAGGTCATGTTAGGTAATTATTATATATGCATTATATATGTACAGTAGAAAATTTCAACACATAAGTGGACCTTCTAAATTGTTATACTATTAATTCTAAAACTAATAACTCAACATTCTCCCCTTCAATATGATTCTATTTAAGCGACCCATATAGCCTCTACCTTCACATCAGGGTGGTTATAAATGGTGGCATTCTCGGGCACGACAGTTACATCATCTACCAGGAGCAGCTCCACAGCTGCAGATCTGGGCAAGTTAGAAAGTTCCTAGAAAGATGAAAAGAACTACAAAGGTGAATATAAGGCTTAATTTTGCAGCTTAGTGAGAGAAAATTCCAGTACTCTTTCAAGTGCCAAAGAATCATAGAGGTGTATAGTTCTCAGATTTAAGTCTGTTATGAGTGATTTTTAAAGAAGAGCCTAAATTTCAGTTATTTAGATTAATTTCTTATATAACAATCTTTACTTACCTTTGGACTTTTCTTCTCAGAATAGCCCACAAAATTGACTCCAATAAGTACAGTCCCTTTTATCTGGTGTACTTTAAGGGTCTGATGACCTGGAGATGTACAAAAAATACCCTGTGAGAAACAGTAATATACGATACAAAAGTATCTCCAGAAAACCATATTCTGTCCTCATTTTTCCCTAATGGTGTTTTATTAGGGAGGAAAAAAAAAAACCAAAACACCAAATGGGAAAAAACACAAGAAACAGAAAACTGGGTTTTGTGCTGATTCTGCCACTACACACAGAAATAAAATGGGTAACCACTTTATTTCTCAGTTCCTTTATTAAAGGAGGAATTGTTCTAGACAAAATCTAATCTATTAGCCAGTGAATTCAAAAGTAGACTGGCAAGAGTGTATAGGGAAATTTTCGTTTGATTTTAAAACAGCAGTGAGAAGTAACAGAGCCCTTTGGCACATTTCACTCTTTCTAAAGTGTTCTGGATATGCAAATGCCATGTCAATCCCTTACTCAAAGCTTTTCTTTATTCATTGAAAATATTTTATTTATTTATTTTTGTGTAGAAGAACTGGGGTATAGGCCAGAGATGTGTGTGTGGGGTGAGAGGATTCACCAGAGACAGAGCCAGGAGCAGAACAGGCAGATGAACTGCTGAAGGGAGCAGTGGGTGAGAAAGGAGAGGTCTGCTGTGCCAAATGTGGGTTAGCTCCCTGGCCTGGAATTGAACTCATGCCACAGTGGTTGGTGATATCTTGATAGCACTACCAGGGAGGCCCTGCAATGTGAGTTTTATCTCTAAAGACAATATGGTGAAGTATAGACAGTGATTAAGCGTAAAGGCTTGAGAGCCTCCATGGTGGCTCAAGGGGTTAAGCACCACACTATGAAGCATCCACAGTCACTGCAGCACAAGTTCGATCCCTGGCTGGGGACTGACCCACATGGCCCAGCAGACCTCTCCTGCCTTGTGCACAGCTCCCCTCAGCAGTGTATTTCAGTAGCTCTGCCTGTTCTGCTCCCCATTCTGTCGCTGGTGAATCCTCTCACCACCCCCACCTCTGGCTTGTATCCCAGTGCATTGTATGCATAATACATTAAAAAAAAAAGAATATAGGCTTTGATATCAGAGAGTTTGCTGCTATATCTATTTACTGTTCAGGGCCTAAAACTGTGCCTAGAATATAGTAAGAACTCAAAAACATTTGATGAATGAGTAAACAAAATGGGGAAAATGCCAGTCTTATGTTTGCTATGAGGATTACAAGAGAAAACTCCTATAGAGTATTCAGCACAGAAACCATAAAATACACAGAAGAATATATAGGCAAAACACTATATAACATACACCTCAGTAACATCTTTAAAGATACATCTCCCAAAGCAAAGAAAGTGAAGGAAAAGTTGAACAGCTGAGACTTCATCAAATTAAAAAGCTTCTGTACAGGGCCCTCCCTGGTGGCGCAGTGGGTTAAGCAACGCACTATGAAGCAAACCGCAGCCACAACAGCACCAGTTCGATCCCTGCCTCCCACATGGCGCAGCAGACCTCTCCTGCTGTGCCCGCTGCTCCCCTCAGCAGTGTTTTTTGGTTGATCTGCCTGTTCTCCTCCCCACTCTGTCTCTGGTGAATCCTCTCACCTCCCGTGACTCTGGCCTGTACCCCAGCTCTTGTATGCATAAATAAATAAAATCTTAAAAAAAAAAAAAAAGCTTCTGTACAGCAAAAGAGACATTAACCAAAACAAAGAGACACCCTACTGCTTGGGAGAAAAGTTTTTTTTTTAAAGATTTATTTATTTATGCATACAAGCACTGGGGTACAGGCCAGAGGTGTGTGTGTGTGGGGGGGGTGTGTGAGAGGATTCACCACAGAGAGCAGGATGCAGAACAGGCAGATCAACTGAAGTACACTGCTGAGGGGAGCAGCGGGCAAAGCAGGAGAGGTTTGCCGCACTATGTGGGCCCCCTCCCTGGCTGGCAGCAGGGATCGAACTCGTGATGTAGTGGCTGCGGTTTGCTTCATAGTGCTTTGCTTGCGTTGCTTAACCCACTGCGCCACCAGGGAGGCCCGGGAGAAAAGATTTGTACACAGTGCTACTGATAAGGGACTGATCACAAAGATCTACAAAGAGCTGACTCAACAAAAACAATGTAAACAATTCAGTCAAAAAACTTAACTGAGGAGCTAAAATGACACTTCTCCAAAGAGGAAATGCAAATGGCCAACAGGTATGTGAAAAAGTGTTCAATATCACTTGTAATCAGGGAAATGCAAATCAAAACCAAAATGACATACTACCTTACACCAGTGTGAATGGGACATATTAAACAGGAAACAAATGTTGGTAAAGATGTGGAGAAAAAAGAACTCTCCTGCACAGCTGGTGGGAATGCAAACTGGTCCAACCACTATGGAAAGCTGTGTGGAGGTCCTCAAACTACTAAAAATGGAGCTTCCATATGACCCAGCAATTCTACTCCTAGGAATCTACCCAAAGGACACAAAAACATTAAGTCAAAAGGATACGTATACCCCTATGTTTATTGCAGCACTATTTACAATAGGCAAGATATGGAAACAACCCAAACACCCCAAAATTAATGATTGGATCAAGAAGATGTGGTATAGCTACACAATAGAATATTACTAAGCAATCAAAAAAGATAAACTCATACCATTCACAGCAACATAGATGGAGCTAGAAGAGATTATGCTCAGTGAAATAAGCCAGAAAGAAAAAGAAAAAGATGGGATGGTTTCATTTATAGGTGGAATGTAGGGAACCAAATAAGGGATCAGGGAAAAATTATAATAAACAAAAAATACAAAATTAACAGGCAACTATAAATCAGAGACATTCTGCAGGGGAGGGAGAGGGAGAGAGATCAAAACAGGGGAGGGAAGAGCACAGGGACTATAGTGATGGTGTGCAAGTGAATTGGTGGGAATTTTTCACCTGAGAGGAGAAAGCATACATTGTACAAAAAAGGAAGAATGGGTCCTCCCTGATGGTTCAAGGGGTTTAGTCAAAGCACTGTGAAGCTATCCACAGCTACTATGGCATGTGTTCCAAACCCAGCCAAGGGAGATTTATTTTATTATGCATACAAGAGTTGAGGTATAGGCCAGAGGTGTAGGATTGAGAGTGAGAGGATTCACTAGAGACAGAGCGGGTTGCAGAACAGGCAGATCCACTGAAGGACACTGCTGCGGGGAGCATCAGGCAAGGCAGGAGAGGTCTGCTGCACCATGTGGGTCAGCAACCTGCCTGGGGATTAAACTCCTGCTGCAGTGGCTGTTGATAGCTTGATAGTGCTGAGATTTAACCACCTGAGCCATCAGGGAGACCCCATGAAAAGAATTTTAAGAGAGATTCAGATATGTATTTTAGAAAGATAATTCGGTACTATCAGTGAGATTAACTTGGAGGCTACTGTGGTCACACAGGATAAAGATGATGGGATGGAGTAATGAAGAGGGATGAAACCCCAAAATAGACAGTAACATGGTTGGCATTTGTTACTGTTTATTTTTAGGTTATAGGAGCATCTGTTTGTCTTCTACTACTTTTTATACTAACTGAATCATACTATTACAGTATTATAAACATTAGTATAATGCTGTCATGTTCTTTAAGCTCTTAAACTTGTTCTGCATGTAAGCTCCCTATAGGTAAAGAAGTTAAATCCTACTTCTCCTTCTCTGTTGTTTCTTTTTCTTTTTCTTTTTTTAAAAATTTATTTAATTATGCATATAAGAGCTGGGGTATAGGTCAGAGGCAGAGGGTGAGAGAATTCACCAGAGACAGAGTGGGGAGCAGAACAGTCTGATCAGCTGAAATACACTGCTGAGGGGAGCAGCAGTCAAGGCAGGAGAGGTCTGCTGTGTCATGTTGGGCCCCTCCCTAGTCAGGGACCGAACACACACTGCTGTGCAGCGGATGCTTCACAGTGAGCCACCAGGGAGGTCCCTCTATTGCTTCTTATTCTACTGAATGATTACACCCTCAATCTAAATATTCATGCCAGAAACCTAAAAGTTACCATTTGTACCACTTTTTTCTTCACCTGTGGGATTGATTTGTGGTACAGAGTTATAAAAATGATCTACTGTGCATCATGCATTCTGTTACACATGCCCTTCGTTAGTCCTTGTTCACCTTGATTCTGGTTTTGAACAGGTGACTTACTTTATTTACTACATGGTACATTAGTAAATGTGATAAAAGCAGAGGGTTGGAAAGCAATTATACATGAGGGCTTTTTGATCTCTTAGGACACCTCATCTACTGCCTCTTGTCTCCTCTGTAAGTCTCGCTAATTTTATTCACTACTGCCTCTTGTCTCCTCTGTAAGTCTCGCTAATTTTATTCAGTTAATTCATTCTGTCCTCTTTTTTTTAAAGATTTATTTATTTATGCATACAAGCACTGGGGTACAGGCCAGAGGTGTGCGGGGTGAGAGGATTCACCACAGAGAGCAGAACAGGCAGATCAACAGGAGTACACTGCCGAGGGCAGCAGCGGGCACAGCAGGAGAGGTCTGCCGCACCATGTGGGTCCCCTCCCTGGCTGGCGGCAGGGATCGAACTCGTGCTGCAGTGGCTGTGGTCTGCTTCATAGTGCGTTGCTTAACCCGCTGCGCCACCAGGGAGGCCCATAAATAAATCTTTTATTTCTTAGAGAAATATTTGGCCCAGACCTCAGGTTTGTAAACAAAGAAATCTATCTTTATGTTTCTAAAAAACACAAAGGGGCCTCCCTGGTGGTGCAGGGGTTAAAGTCTCAGCATTATCAAGCTATTGCCAGCCATTGTGGCATGAGCTTAATCCCCAGCCAGGGAGCTAACCAAATGGTTCAGCAGACCTGCCTGTCTTGCCCACTGCTCCCCTCAGCAGTGCATTTCAGTAGATCCACCTGCTCTGCTCTCCACTCTGTCTCTGGTGAATCCTCTCATCCCCCACACCTCTGACATACACCCAGTTCTTTTATGCATAAATAAAAAAATATGACAGAAATAAAGATAAAGATAAAAAACACAAAGGTCAATGATGAAACGCTGATAAAATCTAAGATTAACTGTCACCCATAATGAAATGCTTAGTATAGAGTCATTCAGCAAAACGGATTCATAAGTTTTCATAATACCATGTAGCCGGGTCTGCCCACTGCCATCTTCCTTTGCTACCATCTCCACTGAATTGTGATATTCAAAATAAGCTAGTGTTTCATTTGAAGATTTCCATTCTAGCATTAGTGAACTGAAATTATCAAACTTTCTCCTGTGTTGATCAAACACTGCCAGTTCTAGGACTGTGTCCCTCAGGCTTGATACAGGAATCTGTAAAGTAAAAAAGAAAAGTAAAAAGAAAAGAAATTAAAGTAAAAAGAAAAGAAAGGAAAAGGAAAAAACTCAATATTTTAAGTGATATTTCTGAAGTTAGAGGTCTTCTTTTCTCCCAGTCTACAGGTATATTGCAAGAATAGTACAAGGACTACCTATGCCCACTTCCTATGAATTTGCCATTTGCTTTCTATATTTCTCCCTATACTTTTCTACCTTTGAAGTATGTGTCCATGTGTGTACATGTGTCATTTTTCCCCAAATGATGTAGCTATCATGGCACATTATCACTAATTATTTCAGCATGCACTGACTAAGAATGAAAATGTTCTGGGCCTCCCTGGTGGTACAAGGGGTTAAGTCTCAGCATTATCAAGTTATCAGCAGCCACTGCAGCATGAATTCAACCCCTGGTGAGGGAGCTGACCCACATGGCACAGCAGACCTCTCCTGTCTCGCCTACTGCTCCCCTTAGCAGTGTATTTCAATGGATCCACCTGCTCTTCTCCCTACTTTATTTCTGGTGAATCATCTTACCCCCTGCAACTCTGGCCTATACCCCAATTCTCTTATTTATGTATGCATAAATAAATAAAAATAGATCTTTTTAAAATAGTGAAAACATTCTAACAAAAACAATATTATCATATGCTAAGAATATTAATATTAATCCAATGTCTTCTAAGATACAGTTAATTTTAATTTCCCCAAATGTCCCCCAAAATATTTTTTGTATTTATTTTTTAATATCTGTTCTAGATTTGATCTTGATTATATATATGTTCTTGGACAGGTTGACTAGGATGATACAACATCATAAGTGTTTCAGTTATGAATTTATGTATAATTTGACTTTATCCCATTAAAAATACTAGGAACCTAAGGAAATCTAGATTCAATCATTAACTGATCACAAAGATACACAAACAGGGGCCTCCTTGGTGGCACAGTGGGTTAAGCAATGCACTGTGAAGCAGACCGAAGCCACTGCAGCACGAGTTCGATCCCTGTCCCCGGTGGGGGAGGTGACCCACAAGGAGAGGCAGACCTTTCCTGCCTTACCTGATGCTCCCCTCAGCAGTGTGTTTAAATTAATCTACCTGTTCTGCTCCCTGCTCTGTTTCTGGCAGATCCTCTCACCGCCCACACCTCTGGCTTATACCCCAATGTTTGAATCCATAAATAAATTTTTAAAAAGAAAATATATACCAAACACAGGGGTAAAGCAATCAGTAGAAAGTATTTCTGGGGATACCAAAACATTTGACTTTTAATCAACTATTTTGTTGAAAGAACTGAAGTAAAAGAAAAACTTGAGGGGCCTCCCTGATAGCACAAGGGGTTAAGTTGCAGCACTATGAAGCTACCAGCAGCCACTGCAGTACAAGTTCCATCACTAGCCAGGGAGGTGACAAACATGGCACAGCAGACCTCTTCTGCCTTGCCTGCTGGTCCCCTCAACAGTGTATTTCAGTAGATCTGCCTGTTCACCTCCCCACTGTCTCTGGTGAATCCTCTCACCTCCCATACCTCAGGCCTACACCTCAGCTCTTGCAAGCATAAATAAAAATAAACTTTATATTTTTAAAAAAGGAAGTTTTGTATGGTATAGAAGTTAATTATATGTGCTTTGGAATCAGAATGTACTACTTTGTAGTTTTATGATTCTGGAAAAATTGCCCGACTTCCAGGAGTCTCAGTTTCCTCATCTGTAAACTGACAATAATTAATTGACTCTTCAGTTCTACATAGGCTAAGAAATTACTTCTGTTCTCCCATGTTTGGAATTATAGTCAACCTCATTTAGTATACAGTCTGATGTTCTAGTTTCTAGGTTAGATACCTCTTTTATTCCTCATTTTTCTGTGTGTACTTCTTAGCTGTGCTATTGCTTATTCTTTTTTTTGGTTTTGGAGTAGAGTTACATTTTATTACTTAAAGAAAAAGGTAATAAAAGATTTGGTAGGGTAGATTAGCAAAACTATTTTGAAAGTTATTTAGAGAGATCTCAATTGTCTATTGTCATAATTACAAACTATGTACTTAAGTACAGTAAGTAAAGTCACTAAGCCATTAAATGTATCCAATTATAACTTAGTTTAATTACCTCTTCTGAGTCCTTATCAGAGAAACAACAAAACAGCTCCCTTAATTTTAACAAAACAAAAACCATACTTCAGACTATCTATCTCTAAAGCACAGAAGACCAAAGTGTCAAATTAGTTGCAAACACTGTACTTACCAGTTGTTTGTTGTGCTGTGGCAGAGGACATGGCTGGGCGCTGGTTGGCACCTTATATACTGGAGTTACTGACATGCTGGCAGGGTGAGCACATATGAAGCGTACCTGAATAACCTCTACAGCTGGACTAGGGTTCAGAACACCTGGGTGATTTCCAATTCGGAATGTCAGGACCTTTAAGGAAACATCAAAGCAGGGTAACTGTGGGCAGACACTTGGTGTCAGTTGTGCCAATCTAAGTGTATGACAATTATTCAAATTTTGATAGAGTCTCCATGAACATTTTTATCAGACAAATCCCTTAAAAGCATTATAGTTCTTATTATCTGTGGTAAGCGAAACAAGGGTTTATTGGAAATTTGAAAACAAAGGGAACATTACTTCAGTCTTTTTCTCCACTAAATCTTATGTGTTGATAAAAAGTGAAAAATCTAATCAGATCAATTCATGACTGGTGGAAGTACTAATGAATAACAGATTGGAAACAAAAAGAAGTTAGGGAGTTTTAAAAGGAGATAATTAGGCCTGAAATTTCTAATAGTCATATATAAATATAGGTCACTAAAGATATTTTTAAAAGCTCAACTGATTGTAGCACAGTTCATGTGAAGTTGAAAGTGTACATTGATTCCTTGTAGGCTAGTTAGCTGGTTTCCACCTATGACCATATATTAACTTCTCAATCCTCGTTAGAATGCTAACCTTTGTTCTGGTTTTGATAGAAGCAGTGCCTAGTTATAGAGAGATCCATCACTACCTCTAAAAACAGTCAAAACTAATTCAACTGATAAAGAGCAGCATACTTACTTTTATCAGAACAGATCTAGCTGGTTTTTCAAAACTGCAAACCATGGATGACACTATAAATTTCCCTTCCTTGAGTTATCTAGAGTTGAGAAACCAGATATCCTCTAGTTTAAGCCACAAGAAATTGAATTATTGTGATAAAGTGATTCAAAATAGTGTGAAGTAAGTTTATTACTACAAAAAAAAAAAAACCCACAAAACAAAACAGGAAAGGCTGATATGTCCTGTGAACTGTTAGAATTCTCAAATGAGTAAACTGAAACTTTTGAGTTCATTTAAAGGCTAAAAAGTTTTAAAAAATACTTTATTAATAAGTATAATTTTCCTATCTAGTCCATAAATTAAATCCACTGGAATCAGAAAAGAAATGGCTAGAAGTACAAAAGATTTTGGAGAATTACTGCTAGAAGAAATGTTTGTAAAATATTATTTTCCTACTTGTTCCCCTAAATCCAGGCACAGGACCCTATAAATGTACTGGTTCTGTTTTCTCTTTGCTGGCAGTCGAACTTGTGTTATTTCAATTTTTTCTGTCTTCTCCATGCTCAGTTCCAAAAAGAATCGTGAGGGCTCCAAGATCCATGGACGAGGTCCCCCTTCAAATACCATTTCCTTCACAGATTGCCATGTCACCAATGCCACTTCCACAGGGTTCAACGCCTGATGACACATAAATAAATTAGTTCCTGATTAGTTAAGGAATGAAAACATTTCCAAAATGAAAAGTTAATTATCTGTGCTGAAAATGATATTAGACTTAATTTCCACACTAAGAAACATGTATATCATATCTCTCACTTTGAATGCTTCTCAACCTCTGTGCTATTAATATTTTAGATCCCACCTATCATTCAAACTAAAGCATGTGTTATAGCTAATTTATGATTAATCATTCCAGACCACAACCACATCTGTGTCTTCTATGCTCTTAACAGTATGTATCTCTACCACTCATTTGTATGCTTTTACATTTCCTAATGTCATTGAAATATGTCAAATGCTTCAGATGTACAAGTCAAATAATTCTGGCTATGCTCTTATTTATGTAAACTTTTGTGGAGTGTATCTGATACTCAAATTTTAAAAAAGACAGTTTTTTTTTTTAGATTTATTTATTTATGTATACAAGCACTGGGGTACAGGCCAGAGGTGCGGGGTGGGGGGGGGTGAGAGGATTCACCACAGACAGAGCAGGGAGCAGAACAGGCAGATCAACAGAAGTACACTGCTGAGGGGAGCAGCGGGCACAGCAGG
>JAGFMF010011585.1:3953596-3965957 GCA_019455555.1 Galemys pyrenaicus | reverse complement strand
GTTGGAGAGGCACAGGCTCTGTGCAGCCTTCCTGAAGCTGGGCTAATGGCAGAGCCCAGAAGCCTGTGCCTTTCAGAATGGCAAGGAAGGAAGCCGGCAACCATGGCTCTATGACACCCACTGCGCCACCAGGGAGGCCCAAAAAAAGACAGTTTAATTTAGTTTGATTTAGTATAATGTAGTTCACATAAAAGGTATAAAATAAATAACTGCATAAATATGTATTTTTAAAGATTTATTTTTATTTGTTTATGCATGCAAGAACTGGGGTGTAGGCCAGAAGTGCATGGGGTGAGAAGATTCACCAGAGACAGAGTGGGGAGCAGAATAGGCGGATCTACTAAAATATACTGCTGAGGGGAGCAGCGGGAGAGACAGGAAAGGCTGCTATGTCATGTGGGTCAGCAACCTGGTCAGGGATTGAACTCATGCTGCAGTAGCTAATGATAGCTTGATAGCACTGAGACTTTAACCCCTGAATCACCAGGGAGGCCCTGAACAATTTTTTAAAAAAGATTTATTTTATTTATTTATACATACAAGAGCTTGGGTGTAGGCCAGAAGTGTGAGGGATCGGGGAGAAGGTGAGAGAACTCACCAGAGACAGAGTAGGGAGGAGAACAGGCACAGGCAAATCTACTGAAACACATTGCTGAGGGGAGTAGGGGGCAAGTCAGGAGAGGTCTGCTGCACCACATGGGTTAGCTCCCTGGCTGGGGACCAAATTTGTGCTGCAGTGGCTGCCGATAGCTTCATAGTGCTGAGACTTAACCCCCTGTGCCACTAGGGAGGCCCCCCTGAATAAATATTTTAAAGAATATTTTACTAAAGTAACAGAGAACATCTGCCCTAACAATATAAAAAAATAGTACAGCTATACATTTCATCATATTTTTCAAAGAACTCTCACCTAAAAAAGGTAGTCAAGACAGGTACTATCTACTCTAATATACAGAGGAGTTGTATCCCACTTACAGATGAGGAAACTGTTTTTAGGGTATGAAGTATTCTCAAGGTGTAGGTTATTTTTATATGATACACAGTGTCTACATAAGTCACCAAAGGAAGTACAGAGTTGAAGCAATCATTCTAAAATGTAAGAATACCAAGCTTTAGTATTTCTTTCTTGAACTAGTCAGTCATATTTATTGTTTAATACTGTTAAAATTAAACATTCCTTTGTCTAAAGGCAGTACTCTTTTAAATAATATACATATAATTCAATTCAACAAATATTTATTGATGGACCACTGAGATTATAGTAACAGAAAGTTAAATAGGGTCTTGTGGGCCTCCCCGATGGTGCAGTGGGTTAAGCAATGCACTATGAAGCAAACAGCAGCCACTGCAGCACAAGTTCGATCCCTGCTGCCAGCTAGGGAGGGGACCCACATGGCGCAGCAGACCTCTCCTGCCACGCCTGCAGCTCCCCTCAGCAGTGTACTTCAACTGAAGTTTTGTTCCCCACTCTGTCTCTGGTGAATCCTCTCACCACTCCCCACACCTCTGACCTGTACCCTAGTTCTTGTATGCATAAATAAATAAATCTTAAAAAAATAAATAGGGTCTTGCTTCAGAGTCTGGGAAAGGAAGATTTAAAGTAGGTAAAGAATGTAATTTATGTTATAAAAGATCGAATACAGGCTGCCATACAAGCCTTTAGAAGAAGAAATGAAACTACTCAGAATCTCTCCTTAGAAAGTAAACAAAAATCATTCTTTTTTACTAGATGTATAGTCCAAAACTAGTCAAGTCATCTGAATTGGATGAATACATAAAAGTCAAAGTGCGGACTATATCATGTATAAAATATAATATTGCTAACAAAGGTAGAACACCCTTTTCTCTGCAGGTAAATGCAAAGATGTATGACCAAAGTACTAGGCAAGAAAAAGAAGATCATTATCTAACTACTTTTCAAGATAGTTTTAATCAGGGAGCTCTGATTTGTGGATACTAAATGAATATGAAATAGAGTCAAGGATAACAACAGGAGAAAAAACCCAATGGAATGACAACCACTTTCATTTAACTTTCACTTAATTAGGTAAATAAATAATTCATCCACTTCAAAAAATGAATCAGATATTGAATACTTATGCTGCACAATGTACAGTGAAGTCAATGTAAAATGTAAATTTTAATGAATATTTTAAAATTTAATAACTAAGTTTTCTTCCCTCACTAGTGTTAACCTTTTCCACAATGGGTGCCTCCTTTCCCTAAGATGTATGGAATCAAGATTTGTCAAACTCTATCATCAAGAGTTTGTAGACATCAGTTTTAGCTCCTGAAGGCAACAGATATGTAGAAAGCATATGCACATGCGTATTCTTTCTGGCTAACCAAAACCATTTTACTGAGAGAAAAAAATACCAGGAAGCTGTTTTCTGGAGAACCTTGGGTCTCAGACCTCAGGAAATGGGGCCCCCAGATGATCAGTTAGGAAAGTACTAGAAAGAGGTTCCACAGTTGGGCCACCCTTTGCTCCTCATACCATGCTGAGTTCAGATTCTGTGCCCATATTCTAGGTTAAGGCTTGGTCATGGATTCACAGAAAGGTCTGCAGGCCCCACAGCCTTGTCTTGTAGCCTCGTGATCCCCTGGGGCAAGTCTGTGTACTTGTGGGTGGAGCCAGGGGATAGACGTGCTGGGCAGCATTGCGGGTTGATGTCCATCTTGGTGAGGACTGCTTCGGGCAGATCCACTGGCAGCGGGCTGCTAATGTTCCCAGGCAGATGATGATGTCACTAAGCTCCTCTTGAAGGACTGACTGTACCCTGGGGGGCCAGGGCTAGGGGCCAAACTTCTACTAGGGTGTCACTTGAAGAACTCTGTGAGCCTCCTCACTTCCCCCACAAGGCCAGGAGTAGGTTCTGAGGCTGGTGGAACTGGTTCCAGTTTCCAGCAGCAAACTGCATGGAGATAGATTAGAGAGTGGGCTCCAGGTGAAGGTGAGCTGAGGGGGCAGGCAGCAACAGTGCCTCCAAGAACTCTACTTTTATTTTGAACCATCACCTTCATAATGTTCCAGTCATAATGGATCAATCCTTAGTGACCTTCTACCCACAAAAAAATGACTGCTGTGCTGAAAATCCATGGGTATAAAGGGCAAAAGATAATTGTGTTCCTCCTCTACAATAGAAAGTTTTCCTTCAGAGTTTTTCAAAGAGTTTACCAATATTTTATATCTTTTTCACAAGGTAGTGTTTACACATATAAGCATATGTAAAAATTCAAATAGTATCTTAAGATTAGTGTACCTTAAGATTTACATACCTTACTACATACAGTTTATACCTAATTTAAAAAGAAGAGGGGCCTCCCTGGTGGCGCAAGGGGTTGAGCACCGCACTGTGGGGCTTCTACAGCCACTCCAGTGTGAGTTTGGTCCCCAGCCAGGGAGGAGACCCACATGGTATGGGAAACGTCTCCTGTCTTGCTTGCTGCTCCCCTTAGCAGTGTATTTTAGTCAGTCTGCCTGTTCTGCTCCCCACTCTGTCTCTGGTGAATCCTCTCACCCCCCACACCTCTGGCCTGTGCCCCAGCTTTTATATGCATAAATAAATAAAATCTTTAAAAAAAAGAAGAGGAAAGAAAGGAGGATATGTAAAATTTGCTAATATAAACTCAAAGATATCCCTGTGGTGGAAGCATGAGGAAATAAATTCCCTGATGTTCAGGTTTGATGAGACAGTTTTAGATCTAAAAATGAAAGAGTACACAAATATCACTAATATTTAATAGAGACCATAAATAGTTAGGAAGCCCTTAAGTGGAACTAAGTGGAATTCATAAAAAGATATGCTAGTTTCTCCCCATGAAATATTTCACCTTTAGGGGTTCGTAGGCAGCAAATGTGGCACTGCTCTCCAAGTACTCTTCATATTCAGTAACACTCACGGTTACCAGAGTGTGGCCCAGAGATTTGGCTGCTATATGTGTACTAGAACAGTGTGTTGGTCCAGGTCTTTGAATACCTGCAAATCAACAAACATGTTTTCAGTAGGGTAAACAAGCAGTTAACTAACTCAAAGAAATTAATCTATAAAATTATAAGAATTTCAGTACATTTTAAAAACCATTTTGATCTCATATACTACTAGGCCACAATAGTTTATACAAAGTTGATATGAAAATATGTTCTTTCTAATAATATATATAAGACATAGTTCCATGTACTGTGAGGCTACAAACAGGAGCAAAGATCCTGACTTCAAGACAAATGATTTAAAGGTGTGAGGGAGCATTTACATAAATTTAATTTAAATTATGCTTATATAATAAGCATTATATAAATTTAGAAAACAGAAAATTACTTCTAGCTGGAAAGATCAAAGGTTTAGATGTGTAGAGGAGAATATCTCAAGCTGAATGCACAAAGTAGAAATATAAATGAGACACACATGAGTATAAGGAGGTATATGGGAAATTAAAAAAAATTTTAAAAGGACCCATTTATTAGGAAAAGGAAAAAGAAAAAGAGGGGCACCTGCATAGTCACAGGTGGTCAGGAGAGCAGCCTCAAATTTAAACTAAAGTAGTTGGTTTATATAGTCAAATATGAAAAGTTCATATTATATAGTCAAATATGAAATACAAATTCACAGAATAAAGAAAAGAAGTTTAAAGAAATATATTTTGCAATATATACAAATGTGGGATCACTTTGTATACTTGAAACTAACGTAATGTTATATGTCAATCATCCCTAAATTAAAAAAAAGAAAAGATGTTAATTTAGACTATAATTTGTGTTTCTGAATTAATGATTGTTCCTTTAATTCAAAGATGAAGAAAGGAGAAAATTGGGGCCTCCCTGGTGGCACAAGGGGTTAAGTCTTTGCACTATGAAGCAATCCGCAGCCACTGTAACACGAGTTCGATCCCCAGCCAGGGAGCTAACCCACATGGCGCAGCAGACTTCTCCTGTCTCTGCCTGTTGCTCCCCTCAGCAGTGTATTTCAGTAGATACCCCTGTTCTGCTCCCCACTTTGTCTCTGGTGAATCCTCTCACCCACCTCCACATCTCTAGCCTGTATCCCAGTTCTTGTATACATAAGCAAATAAATCTTAAAAAAAATAAAAAGGAGAAAATTAACAACATACTGTTACCTTCAAAATGAGTAAAGACTCCTTGCTTATCCATAGTCAGAGCAAAAGATAAATGAGAGCAGTCTGTGAATGGTACAGCCTCTTTGGTCTCCTTATTTATGTGGTACATTGCAATGGGGACTTCTATATTCTGGCCAATCTCTACATCAGCATGAAATGGTAACAGTTCCATTTTGTTCAGTTTCAGGACATATATCTGGAAGGGAAAAGAGTCACCTTTCAAGAAGTTATGTTTGGTAAGTCTTAGAATAACACATTCCTTAAAAATTTAAAGGCATACATACATGAACATAGTTGGCACTTTTTATACAAAAACATATACTCTATTCTGTGTGTGTGTGTTGAATATGTCACTTAGTTCATTCCTTAATTGATTTCTCTGAAGCATCTAAAACAATATAGCAGGGATCAGGCAAACTACAACCTATTTTTGTAAGCTAAGAATGATATATTTTTGTAAACTAAGAGTACTATTTCAAGTCTCGTATTGAAATCTTAATCCACAAAGTGATAGTATTAAGAGGTAAGGATTTTTTAAAAAGATTTATTTATTTATGCATACAAGAGTTGGTGGTGGGGTGGGGTAGGGGGGTGGATTTCATGGGGACAATATCTGAGAGGAGAAAGCATACATTGTACAAAAATGAAGAATTATATAAAAAAAAGAAAAAAGAGTAGAGTTCTCTATAAATAGTGTCCTTCTACATTTTCTTTCTTCTTTTTTTGGATAGTGTTCTTATAAAAGAGACACTACAGAGTTACCCGCCCTTTCTGCCATGTGAGGTTACAGCAAAAAGACAGGTTTCTATGAATCAGAAAGTTTCCCTCAACTGACACTAAATCTGCTGGTGCCTTGATTTTGGGCTTCTCAGCCTCCAAAACTTGAGAAATATACTTCTGCTATTAATAAGCCATCTAGTCTGTGGTATTTTATGGTAGTAGCTCTAATGGACTAAGAGACTCTTGTTACTTTCTTTTGCTAGTTCCACTTCCCTATGTTCCTTAAAGAACACATAACACATAGGGTCCATCTTCTCTTCTGACTTTATAAGCTCTTCCTGAGAACTCTTACTCAATTCCCAATCTTCAGTGACCAACATATGCTGATAACTCCAATTTTTTTGAACTTTGAACTTTTTTTTTTAAAGATTTATTTATCTTGCATACAAGAGCTAGGGTACAGGCCAGAGTCCAGAGAGGTGAGAGAATTCACCAGAGACAGAGTGGGGAGCAGAACAGGCAGAATGACCGAAACATACTGCCGAGGGCAGCAGCGGGCGAGGCAGGAGAGGTTTTCTGGGCCATGTGGGTCCCCTTCCTGGCCTGCGACAGGGATCAGACTCGTGCTGCAGTGGCTGCGTCACCAGGGAGGCCCTTCAGCCCTAATCTTTCACTTGAAACTTCAGAACCCTATGTCTAACCATAAGCCTCTGGATGCTCTACAGATGAATCACATTAAATGTATCAAAAACTAAACTCATCATCTTCCTCTTTTTTTTTTTTTTTTTCCTTTTTGGGTTTTCTATTCACCCAGCTACCAGAGTTAGGAACATCTGTATTTATTTTTTTTTTTAATTTTTTTTTAAAGATTTACTTATTTATGCATACAAGAGCTGGGGTACAGGCCAGAGGTGTGGGGGGGGGAGGTGAGAGAATCCACCAGACAGAGTGGGGAGCAGAACAGGCAGATCAACAGAAGTACACTGCTGAGGGGAGCAGCGGGCACAGCAGGAGAGGTCTGCCGTGCCATGTGGGTCCCCTCCCTGGCCGGAGGCAGAGATCGAACTCGTGCTGCAGTGGCTGCGTTTTCTTCATAGTGTGTTGCTTAACCCGCTGCGCCACCAGGGAGGCCCGGAACATCTGTATTTAAAACCTTTCACTTTTCCCCACTCCATTGGTCATCAAATCTTATTAAGTTTACATCTAAAATAGCTCTGATTTTTTTCCCTTCTCTTTCGCTGATTTCACTAATAATATCACTAATTTAGGATAAACTGGCCACTTTGCCTTCACTTTCTCCCTACAATCTAATCTACTAGTATATATTACCACTATCTTTGATTCCTGTTTTTATTAGTACTATAGTTGTTATTGTCTGACTATAAAATTAGATATCCTTCTAGCACACACTTACCATATCACTGATGTTATAACCTATATTGGTTCACCACTGTCTACAGAAGGAGTCAGCAAATGTTTTATGTAAGGGGTAATATAGAAAATATTTTAGGTATTGGGGGTTGACATGGTATCTGTGCTGGCTAGCCAACTCTAGTTGTGACTTGAAAGCACCTATAGACAATATGCAAATAAATTAGAATTAGTGTATTCAGATAAAATTTAATTTTCCAAAAAGGCAGCAGGCTGTTTTTGACCCTTAGAACTTAGTTTGAGGGCTTTCTTGGTGGTGTAATGTGTTAAGCAATACACTGTGAAGTGGACCTCAGCCACTACCGCACGAGTTCGATCCCTGCCTCCAGATGGGGAGATGATCCACATGGCACAGCAGACCTCTCCTGCCTTTCCCGCTGCTCCCCTCAGCAGTGTATTTAAATTAATCTGCCTGTTATGTTCCCTACTCTGTCTCTGGTGGATCCTCTCACCCCCCTCACACCTCTTGCCTGTACCCCAGTTCTTGTATGCATAAATAAATCTTATAAAAAAAAACTTAGTTTGACACTATGCTTCAAAGTCATGTTCAAGTTCCCATCTCTTCAGGACTCTTTTATAAACTAAGAGCAATTTTACTATACAATTCAAGTTGCTCTCAATTATGTATTGTTTTTAAATGCCTCACATATAATTTCCTTAAAATGTTATTTAACTTGTGAATATATCTAAATAAACTAGATATATAAAGCATAGATGTAGATGCTATCTTTCTTTGAATGTCCTATAATACCTAGTATGGCTTTAAGTACCTAAGGGTACTCAATAAATATTCACTAAATGATAACAAAATGCTAAGTCCTGTAGAGAATAATATACATTAGTGTATTATAAGTGGGAAAAAAATAGGAAAATGGTTATTTAAAAACAATAAAAAATATTTCAATCTTTTACAAACAAGATTGATAAAAACATGAAACCTGAAAGGCCATTACTATAAAGGTCACATATATGACAATAATAAAGCACAATAACCATAACAGATATCACTGGGCCTCCCTGGTTGTGCAAGGGGGTTAAGTCTGAGCACTATGAAGCTATAGCTATCTGTTGCACAAGTTCCATCCCTGGCCAGGGAGCTGACTCATACGTCACAGTAGACCTTGCCTGTCTCGCCTGCTGCTCCCCTCAGCAGTGTATTTCAGTGGATCCTCCTGTTCTGCTCCCTAGTCTGTCTTTGGTGAATCCTCTCACACACACCCCAACACCTCTGGCCTGCACTCCAGCTCTTGTATAAATAAAGTTAATCTTTTAAAAAAATACAAAAATAGGTAACATTAAGTATTGATTATATTTCAAGCAATGGGTTAAATATCATCTCATTTAATCCTGACAGTAACCTTTGAGGTAGATACTATCATTATTGCCATGTCAGAAATAATGAAACAAACACAGACATTAAATCATTCTCTATTAAGTGAAACAATATTCAACATAGGTTCTGGAATACTTAAAAAGATATACTTCCAGATTGAATTTGAACATCGTTTTTAAATACACAACTGGAAGTATGAAAAAAAAACTTCAAATATATATAATTTTTAAATTTGATTGATTTTGTGTGTGTGTGAATAGAACCGTGGTGTATGCCAGAGGTGCAGGTGTAAAGAGGTTTCATCAGCGACAGAGTGGGGAGAAGCACAGATTGATTTACTGAAATACACTGCTGAGGGGAGCAGCAGGCGAGACAGGAGAGGTCTGCTACGCCATTATGTGGATTAGCTCCCTGGCCAAGGGTTTAACTCAAGCCGTAGAGGTCATAACACTGAGACTTAACTACTAGGGAGGCCCTGAAAAAATTCTTAATATGCTACTGTACTTAAATTTATATAGCAGGGTCTCTGTGTTTGGGGGAAGAGAATAATTAAGAAAGTTCTTTGGGGGCCTCCCTGGTGGCGCAGTGGGTTAAGCACCGCACTATGAAGCAAACTGCAGCCACTGCAGCACGAGTTCGACCCCTGCTGCCGGCCAGGGGGGGACCCACATGGCACAGCAGACCTCTCCTGCCTCGCCCGCTGCTCCCCTCAGCAGTGTACTTCCGTTGATCTGCCTGTTCTGCTCCCCGCTCTCTGTGGTGAATCCTCTCACCACCCCCCACCTCTGGCCTGTACCCCAGTGCTTGTATGCATAAATAAATAAATCTTTAAAAAAAAAAAAAAAAGAAAGTTCTTTGGAAGATGTTTACCTTAATTTCTCCAAATCTAAAGGGATTTTGTACATCGCGGGCCAAAACAGTACTGCTTCCCCAGATGTGACCTGCAGTCACCACTCCTTTAGTTGTTACCATGGCCACTGCTTCATTAGAAGAGGTCCAGGTGAAGTTGCCACTGCCACCTTCTACCTGTGAAAAAACACCTTATATTTAATTGCTCTGAGAAGAAAAATGAAATTTAACTGGAAAAGTAAACTCTGACAGCTGAAATAAAGTTTAGGGAATAATAAACCTATATAATAAGTTCTTTCTGGGTACTTAAGAAACTGATACTTTAATAAAGTAGCTGTATGAGCAAGAGAAATACTAAGGGGAGGTTATATAATGGCAGTATCACAAAATGTCAAAAAACGGGCACAAAGAAGCTTGACAAACTTTATAAAACTCATACGACAGCATATACGAAAAGAATACATCAAGTTTTGTTATAGATTTGGTTGTCACCAAAAACTAAGTTATACTATTAGAATTATGGGGAAATAAAATTTAACATTAACCAAATTCCAGTAAGTTAAGTAATTTAGAGAATCTGGCCTATCTCTGAATTGTCATATTATAGGGTACTGTACCTGTACTTTATAACGATATAACATTCCAGTAGAATGATGAGGAAATGCCAGAAAGTTGGGGGTAAGCTTGATGGGAAAATAAATCTTCACTTCTTGCTGATGTATGATTGGGAATTTTATAGGCTTAATACTTTTATCCTATGTATCAAGGAAAAAGGAACAAAACAGATTTTGTAAGGACTGTTCTTATACACATTCATATTCAAAGCATCAACAGAACTATGTGCTGATGAATTGCTCATCCACTATTATCCTAAGATAAAAGCCCAACAAAAACAGTATAATACAAAAATTGAAGAATCCTCCCTAGTGACCTAGGTTTAAGTCTCAGTGCAGCCACCATGATGGTTCACCGAGATAGCCTGAGTTCGATCCCCCACCAGGGAGCTAACCCACATATGGCACAGCAGACCTCTCCTATCTTGTCTGTTGCTCCCCTCAGTAGTGTATTTCAGTAGATCCACTCATCTGCACCCCATTCTGTCTCTGGTGAACTATCTCTCCCAACACACCTTGGGTCTACACTCCAGCTCTTGTATGCATAAATAAATATTTTAAAAATCTTTAAAAATATGTAGAAGGGGAATAAAGCTAGATGCCTTCAAGAACATATTTAAAAATCATTAACACAATTTTGCTTTTCTTATTTTTGTGTTTTAATTTGTTATTTTATTAATACAATTTTAGCAAATTAAATCCTGCAATATATAAGAAGATAATGAATTATGAAGAGGAAGCATAGCTTATCCCAAGAATATTAAGACTAAAAAAGCAAATATGTATTCATCTCAATAGAAGTAGAATGTCATTGACCAAATTTAGCACTGATTTATGATAAAAATTCTCAAAAAAAAACTAGGAATATAAAAAAATTCTTCAATTTAAGGATGAACATCTACACAAAAAACCTATAGAAAACATACTCAATGACGACAAGGTGAATGTTTTTCCCTTATGTTGGAAATAAGACAACCATATCTAATCTGTCTGTTTCTGCTGTAGAGGTTGTAGGCAGTACCAAAAAAAAAAAAAAATAGGGCCTCCCTGGTGGCGCAGTGGGTTAAGCAATGCACTATGAAGCAGAACGCAGCCACTGCAGCACGAGTTCGATCCCTGCTGCCGGCCAGGGAGGGGACCCACATGGTGCAGGCAGACCTCTCCTGCTGTGCCCGCTGCTCCCCTCAGCAGTGTACTTCTGTTGATCTGCCTGTTCTGCTCCCTGCTCTGTCTGTGGTGAATCCTCTCACCCCCCCCACACCTCTGGCCTGTACCCCAGTGCTTGTATGCATAAATAAATAAATCTTTAAAAAAAAATAGAACTAAAAAACATAAAATAGGAGTGAAAGGGGTAAATTTTTTCTTTTTACATACAACGTAATCATATACATAGGAAATCCTAAATAATCTACAAGAAATTACTATACCTAATAAGTAAATTTAGCAAGATTCAAGGTAACATACAAAAAATAAATTACATCTATATAATAGTATTAAAAGTAGAAATTAAAATATAATTTTATAATAGCTTGATATACACGGGGACAAATTTAACAAAATACATTCAGGATCTACACAATGAAAACTACAACACTGCTGGAAAAGTTTTAAGTACTAGTAAGTAGAAAGAAGTACTAAGTGGAAAGAACTTTCACGTTATTTAATTTCAATCAAAAATCCTGACAGGCAAGAGATATCTGCAAAACCAGCAAAATAGGGATCACTAAGAACCTGTCCATTTGAAACACTGAAAAAACAAAATCAAAAACCCAAAACTGTTAGAGTAAACTTTGTTGGAACTCTGGAAAATACTGACAGACTTAAAGCAATCACGTGAATACTGAATAATAAAAGAAAAAAAACCAGCTTTAAAGAAAATCTTTGTTAAATTACTAGTGACTACAAGTAAAGAAACATATTTTAGAGACTACAAATGACAAAGAACAATTTTTCAAATATTAGTTTAGAAACTCACTAAACATATAAGAGACAACAACCTACTGAAAGCAAAAGCAACAAATCCAGAGGAAGAAGAATCTAATTCTCAGAGTTATCACATCATAATATCAAAATGTCAAATTTTCAATAAAAATATAACAAGACATGCAAAGAAACAAGAAAATGTCCCATTCACAAAAAAAAATTAAATTAACAGAAACTGTTCCTGAGGAAGCACAAACATTGAACTTATTAGAAAGTGTCTTTTTTTTTTTTAAAGATTTATTTATTTATGCATACAAGCACTGGGGTACAGGCCAGAGGTGTGGAGGGGAGGTGAGAGGATTCACCACAGAGAGCA
>JAGFMF010011585.1:3928220-3939429 GCA_019455555.1 Galemys pyrenaicus | reverse complement strand
GTTTCACTGAGTATAATTCCTTCTAGTTCCATCCATGTTTCTATAAATGCCCCTAATTTCTCATTTCTGATTGCTGAATAATATTCCATCGTGTATATTATTATCATTATTTTTAATTAGTCAAACTTTTTTTATTGTACCGTAACAAATTTCTATTTTGTCATTTTTATTTATTTATTTTTTAATGTTTCTTTTTAATTTTTTTCTTTATTTATATATATTTGACATCAATTGTGGTCCCCATGGATTTTCCACCACCACTTCACCCATGCACCATCACCTCAGTCCCTTATGAAGCATGGCTTTTTTAAAAGTAGCTTATTAACCTTTTGGAAATGTGCATATGAAATAATTTTTTTAAGATTTATTTATGCATACAAGCGCTGGGGCACAGGCCAGAGGTGTGGGGAGTGAGAGGATTCACCAGAGACAGAGTAGGGAGCAGAACAGGCAGAAATACACTGCTGAGGGGAGCAGTGGGTGAGACAGGACAGGTCTGCTGTGCCATGTGGGTCAGCTCCCTGGCAGGGGATCAAACTCCTGCTGCAGTGACTGTGGATAGTTTCATAGTACTGCGACTTAACTCCTTGTGCCGCCAGGGAGGCCCCTGAACTAATTATTTTTAAAGAGTTCCACAACGACCACAATTGCAGTATGTGTAATAACAAAGACTGGTTTAGAAAATGTGAATAGGTATATACCACTGAGTGTACATTTTTTGGTGAAAAATAAGTGTGGGATATGCCATGAGATGTGTGTACAAATCCTCAGGTCATCAAACCTCACTACTATTCTTAAGATTCAAAGGATTTAATTCATACCTGGGAAATGATGGAAGTCAGGGATGCATTTATCACCACAACGCCATCTTTTAGGGTTTTTACTACATGGTAAGATCCATTCAGAGTAGTCAATTGCTCTTCGAAGTACTCCTGTAGAAACTGGTACATAATCCTGAGATTCTGAAAGTCAGTCCAAAAGCAACATTATTCTGAAGAGATGTTTTTCCCCCTAAAGCCATCTTAGTCCCAAAGCATAAAAAACAACTATGTATCCTGAAGATAAAGAAATAAAAACAAAATCTTTGCTCTCCTTCATGGAAATTCAAATTTGGAAAGATGTACTTAGGACTAGTTTTTGAAAGTTCCATTAGAAGCAAGTAATCAAAATAACTTATGCAAATTTTAGTGATACATCATTCCATAAATTAACAGCCTTGGGGGGAGAGGGAGTGGATGTTGGAAAGTAGTACACTTCATGTCTGATGTTCATACAACTACTCTTATCACTACAAAACTGTGGTAACCATCTCTAAGAAAAGCTGTAGAATGAGGATCCTTTCCAGAGTGTTAACACTGGCGCGCTCTTCAACTCATTTCTATAATTCTGACTGAATTATATCTTCTCTATCTGGCATAGCTTTCCTCAAGGACAACTATTTAAAAGGAAAAATAGTGACTTGTATTTCCAAAGATAAAATTTGGAAGCAATAAAAAAGTCTCCCCAGCCAGAAAGATGATCCACTCAAGGAGTTATGTGTACAAGGGGCTAGAAAAATGCAAAAGCAAGACTCACATCTGAAATATAGACCTTTGTGCCACTTTTATCAAACACTTCCACCGTAGCAATATACACCTGTCCAACTTCCAGACTCCATCGGTCTCCAGGTTGGATTGTGAATCCTATACATATATCAAGAAACAAAAATAAAATAAATAGGCCAACATTTTTCTATAATGAATTTAAAAATATAAATTGTAAAAAAACTATTCAAAGTTTTATTTTAACAAAATAAAAGTTTATATTAACAAAAATTGCTAATAGAGAGGTTTCTTAAGTAGATCCTTTAGTTTCCTCTATCAAATTGTACAAGAATTTGGGTTTCCAAGATCCAAGCTTCATTTAGTTATCACAGGTATAAAGAAATACTCTCATTTATATTTATATACAAAAACCAACAACAATTTTAGCTCATTTCTAATGTGTCAGGCAATATATTTGCTTCTGTCAGTCAGACTTGCTTTTTTTTTTTTTTTTAAGATTTATTTGTTTATGCATACAAGCACTGGGGTACAGGCCAGAGGTGTGGGGGGTGAGAGGATTCACCACAGAGAGCTGGGAGCAGAACAGGCAGATCAACAGAAGTACACTGCTGAGGGGAGCAGCGGGCACAGCAGGAGAGGTCTGCCGCACCATGTGGGTCCCCCCCCTGGCCGGCAGCGCTGCGGTGTGCTTCACAGTGCATTGCCTAACCCACTGCGCCACCAGGGAGGCCCCAGACTTGCTTTTTTAAAAAAAAAAAAGATTTATTTTTATTTATTTATGTATACAAGAACTGGGTTGTAGGCCAGAGGTGTGTGTGTGGGGAGGTGGGGGGTGAGCGGATTCATCAGAGACAGAGTGGGAGGCAGAAGAAGTGCCTGAAATACACTGCTGAGAGAACAGCGGAAAGACAAGAGTGGTCTGCTGAGCCATGTGGATTAGCTCCCTGGGCAGGGACTGAACTCAGGCTGAAGTGATTGGCAATAGCTTGATAGTACTGAGACTTTAACCCCTCCCTGCACCACCGGCAGGCCCAGACTTGTTTTATACACACCAAGAAAGAATATACTTCCAAGGATCATCTCTATATGGCCTAAGAACATTAGGATTCTTTTTTCCTTGCATAAAGTCTCTTTTCCAAATCCAAAATTGTGTTATGGAGCTTCATATTTTTTCACAACCTGTTTCAAGACACTACACTGTTGAAGAGAGCATTTAACCAGAACAGTATGAGAACATGTCAGAGTAAGATTGAATTTGAAGTTAGTTAAGCCATAAAATGAAGATTAAAGAAGCGTTCCAGTTTTTAATGCACTCATTTTAGTGATGCGAAACTCAGCTTCCTGAAAGTTAGTATCTGAAAATACCTAAATATCCAGGTTCTACGACATATATGGTGCAATTTGGAAGTCCAGACACAAATCGCATATGAATATCTTCATTTTTCTTAAGGAAATCATATGAGCTATAGCTGGATTGAAAAAAGAAATGTGAGCTGCTGAAGGATAAAAAAAAAAAAACACAACAAAAATTGTATTTTTATTATCATTTGAAAAGCAAAAATTTAAGTGTATTTATTAAATACACTTCTGAGAAATACTTCTGAGAAAAGCCCCAGGGTCTCAGTCATAATAGGACTTAGGTATTCTTGATTTTCAAATTTGAAAACAATGGAATGAGAGAAAAAAGTTCATGCTCTGTGATTTTAATTTAAGCACACCTGAGAGATATTTCTGGCTGGGCTCCAGACCATTTCAATGGAGGACAGCAATAAAATGAGTCACATGGTTCTTTTTTTACTTCCCAGTAAAGTATGTTCACACTACTGTGTAGTTTATTAAGTGTACAATAGCATTGTGGCTAAACAAAAAACAATGCACATACCTTAATTAAGAGATACTTTATTGCTAAAAAATACTAACCATAATCTAAGCTTTCATGGATTTGTAATCTTTTTGCTGGTAGAGAGTTTTGTAAAAAAAACATTACCTGCAAAGTGCAATAAAGCAAAGTACAACAAAATAAGATATACCTCTATTCATTTCGCTTTCTCCAAATAAATTCTTACATAGGACCCCAAAAGGGAAAGCAGGGCAGAGTGGCATCTCTGGCTGAAGGAATGAACAGTGGGAATGCAGAGACAGGAAGGGGTACAATTGGCCATCCAGCACAGCAACGTGCCTTGGGCTCTGTACTCAATTCTAAAAATCACTGATTGATCTACTGTGATTTTCAGCACATCCTTAATACCAAACTTTTTGTCACAAAGATGTATCTAGGTCACTCATCACACAACTCACTATCCCCTTTAGTTACTTTGTTGTTGTTTATTGACTTTTCTTTTTTTTTAGTGTCTTTTTTTTTTTTATTTCTTCTTCTCTCCCTTCAGTTAAATTTTAATAAATACAAATTTAGTCTGTTATTGGTCTATATAGAATCTAATTAGGAATATATTCCCACTCAAAAACATACTACATCCAGAAGCTAAAAATAAATTATTTCTGCTCAGAGAAATATATAACTGACATGATTGAACAGAAAACATTCATTAATTCAAAGTATACTAATTAGAAGTCATAGACTAGGCTACAACTTATCATTATGCTGTCTATAGAGATATTGGAAGTAAAATAATATTAAATCTTAAGGGATTAAATCTGCCTCAGTACTCTGCTAAATGAGCCATTTATTATATACATATGTAATATTATATAATGTATATAATATCAATTGACATGCAATTTAAGGTTATTTTATCTATATATTAAAAGATTGTATAGGCAACTGTGCAAATGTAGATTTGGATCTGATATATACTCTAATATAATATTCATAAAATAAAAGAGAAGGAAATTTAAACGTATAACCTTCCCTTCATTTAACAGATAAGAAAACAGCTCTCAAAAGGTCTCTAAACCAGTTCATTCCTCCATTATCAGAAAAAGTATCTTCCTTGGGTCTAATCCTTCCACCTGTTCAGAATCTCATTTTCTCTTGCACTCCAAAAAAACTTGCTCCATCAAAGGGCCTTCTTTTCCCCCTTAGCTTTGTCATCTCTCTGTGTTTAACTTATAGACATGTTCAAGTTTCTCCAATGTTAAAAAGTTTTGCTTGCATCCTTTTCAAACATCTCTCTTGTTTTCAAAGCCAACCTGTTTTTATTGATTACATGATCCAGGCCTTCCTGTTCCTACAGGCTTTCCGTCTTTATATCTGCCCATTTCAACTGAGAAACATTCTCTTTGCAAATTCCGCACTTGGTTACCAAGAAATTCCTTCCTCCTGGCTCTGTTATTATTTTTTAAACCTTCTTTTTGGGCCTTCTGCAGAATTTCTCATCTTCCATATATAACTTAAAATCTGGTGCTACACTTTGGTTTTCTTCTTCTCTTACTTTATATACTATCCCTAGGTATTTTTATCTATGACAACAGTTTCAACTATCACCAACCAGTGAATTGATAACTTTTAATTACCTATCTTCATTCTGAATCTTTCTCCTCCAGTCACAGTATAAAAAATATTCCTAGTTACTATAACCTTTCAAGTTTTATCTTTATCATAGTCTTCATCTATGGCCATTTCACCTGAAGATTCTCTTTATAAATTCCTAACTTGGTGACCATGAAACTCCTTTCTTCCACTTTTACTACTACTTTTTAAACATTCATATACACTAACACTATTCTACAAGAAATACTATAACTTTCAAGCCTAATAGTTTCTTACTCAGAGTAAGCCAACTAGATCATGTATAATTTATCCCCGACCCTACTCTGCTAACTCTCCTACTATTTCCCCAACTTTCTACACTTCAGCCTTAGTGTCTTCCTTGCTCATCTTAAAAATGGCAAACATACTCCTGCTTTAGAGCCTTTCCTCTTCCTGGAAAGATTAAATACATGCACGGCTCATTGCTCCAACATTACCTTATCAGACAGTAAGTCCCTAACTACTTTGAGTGAAATAGCAGTCTCTATTCCCAGTGCTTAGAATAATGTTGAATATATAATAAGAATATAGTAGATATTTGCTGAGTTAATTTCTTTTAGATTCAAATAAACATAGCAAACACTTCCAAATCAAACACATAAATGGAATCCAAATATTTTAATTTTCTGAAATTCCACTTTGCTCTCCTAAACTATAATGGAGTCCTATGTATCTCTGTTCAATCTTTACAGAGCAGGTTTCATAACTCTTAAAACTTGAGTTAACAAATATTACTTATCTAAAATATTAATCATGTAAAAATAGGAAAGAACAAACTTAATAAAATTCACACATAAGGAGAAGGATAAATACTGGATGGTGTCACTTATATGTAAAGTATAGAGAAAAGGTCAAACAAAGACAAAGTATAAAACCAATCCTTGAAAACTGATCATAGACCTGAGACATCCAGGATGGGAAGAGGAGACAGAGAGGGGGAAGGGGAGGAATGAGAACAGATGGATTAGGCAGAGGTTATGGGTGCTTTGGTAGTGGCAGAGTTACAATGACCACAACTAAAGGGGGAAATCCTATACTGTTCAAATATTAACAAAGATGTAAAACAGTGGCACTTCATTAATTAAAAAAAAGATAAAATTTAAAGTTTTCTCCAAGCTCTATCTTCCCATCACCTAATTATAGTTTCACTAAGGTTGCAAATAAGCACCAAAGTCAATAGATTCCAAGTTTCAACTACATTTTACTTATCCTATGTTAGAATATATGAAAAAAGTAGTTTACAGGGTGTTGTGAAAAATAAAAACCTACAAAAAATGAGTATAGTTGTATTATAATCACTCTTAACACATTATTTTACCAAGTTTTATCTAGCATGTTCAGGGAAACAGACTGGCAGCTAAAACTTGAGCAAAGGATACTTTTATGGACAAAGACAAGATTAGTTTGGCCCAGTTGAACAGCAGTCACCATGGCTGTTTTCTCATCCAGTAAAGCCACTTTCCCAGAAAAAGACACATTATGTACAACTCTGTGGTCTTGTAATTCCAGTGTATAATGTTCCAGGGGAAATTCTGCCTCTGGAAGACAGGAAAGATATATAAATAAAATGAGAGTAAACATTCCAACAGACAATGGTGTATTGTTGGATTTTCAGAGGATAATCAAGAGACCTAAATAAGAGCATGATCTGTTTCTAATTTCTTTCCCACTATGATGAATTTCTACATGTAGATTTGAGGGAGGGGGATACTACATGAGTTTATTGCTGACATAGCTTATATTGTTAAAAAGATAAAGAATTAACTAAGAGTAGCAGCAGGGATCTCCACTGGGTAAGGAAAAGACAACGTTAACAGAACCAATGCACACTTTATAAACTCAATGGGACTTTGGGGGTCAACAGAGTATTAAATTTTCAGTTAATGAACTAAGTTTCTCAAGAAACCACTTTTCAAAGATAATTGCAATATCCTTCAACTCCCTTCTAGTAGAGTTTCTTCATTTGTCCAATACAAGTTAGTAAATTTTTGGTTGTTGTTTTTTCACAGAGGATTCAGATTTCAAGGGACACTGAGGTTAAGTGGCTGAACTATGCATTGGCATGTTCGAGATACCTCTGTCTCGAGGACTCCCTGGTTGCGCAGTGGGTTAAGCAACACACTATGAAGCAAACCTCAGCCACTGCAGCATGAGTTTGATCCCTGTCACCGGCCAGGGAGATGTCTCACATGGTGCAGCAGACCTCTCCTGCCTCTCCGCTGCTCCCCTCAGCAGTGTATTTCAGTAGATTCATCTGTTCTGCTCCCCACTCTGTCTCTGGTGGATCCTCTCACCCCCCACATCTCTGGCTTGTACCTCAGTTCTTGTTTGCATAAATAAATAAAAAAGGTATCTCTATCTCTGTTCAGTATTAGCTCAAGTATAGCAATTAGGGAATAGTTTGTCACAAACTTAAAAACACAAGTATTCTACAGACATGATATGGAGTTGCTTCTCCATATGGTCAGCAGAAAGGATTTTGGAAATGTGAATCTTAGGAAAAGATAAGTCATCTTACCTGTCATTCTTCCCTGAACCATTTTTGCAACTCGGTACTTTATATATGCTCCTACTAAGAGGTAAATATCATGGGATGGTATAAGAAATATATTTTCCAAAACAAGCAATCGTATCAGTGCTGCTGCAACTTTCTAAAAAAAAGGAAAGAAAAAACCCAAAATTTCCATAGGCAAAACCCAAAATTTCCATAGGCAAATTTCTCAAGGCTATCTCCCTCAATAAAAGGTTACTTCTTTTAAGTTTATTTTGAGGTAATTCATAAAAGTAAAAAAAATATGCTTTCAATCACAAGTCATTATTTCAGCCTTAAAAAGCAATTATTAATTTTATGATATTAACACTCTAACACTGATATTAACACTCTAACACACTCAGACTAAGAATTGAAAATAACAAGTTTTCTAAAGAAGAAGTAGGTAAATAAAAAAAAGTATAGTGAAATAAGACTTGACTTTATGCCACAGAAATTATTTTAACCTCCAATGCACTATATTATTCTCTATCCCCTATTGAACATGTTGATTCTTATCCAATAAAAGGTCAGTGGATTGATAGCCACACATTTTTGCTCCTGCCACTTGAATTAAATGCTTACCAAAAGATCTTCTTTGACAGTCCCACTGGTAATCATAATTACTTTTAAAATTAATGTGAAAAAGGGGCCTCCCGGGTGGTACAAGGGGTTAAGTACCACACTATGAAGCATCCGCAGCCACCACAGCACGAGTTTGATCCCTGGCCAGGGAGGTAACCTACATGGTATGGCAGACCTCTCCTGCCTTGCCCTCTGTGCTCCACAGCAGTGTATTTTCATCCAGCTGCCTGTTCTGTACCCTACTCTGTCTCTGGTGAATTCTCTCACCCCCCACACCTCTGGCCTGTACCCCATTTCTTTTGTGAATAAATAAAATCTTTTTAAAAAATGAACAATGATGTAAAACATATATAAAATTAAATAATAAAAAACAAAAATTAATGTGAAAAGAGCTGCTTCTAAGAAAAAAATTAAAATTAAGTTTTTTTTTTAAAGATTCATTTATTTATGCATACAAGAATTGGGATACAGTGTAGAGGCATGGAGGGTGAGAAGATTCACCAGAGACAGAGTGGGGAACAGAAAAGGCAGATGAACTGAAACACACTGCTGAGGGGAGCCGTGGGTGAGACAGGAGAGGTCTGTTGCACCATGTGGGTCACCTCCTTGGCCAGCAGCAGGGATCGAACTCATGCTGCAGTGGCTGTGTTTTGTCTCACAATGCATTGCCCAACCCATCGTGCCCCCAGGGAGATCTTAAAAAATTCTTTTTTTCAATTGGAAAAGAAGTTACACAAGTTGCTAAAATGTGTTGTCAAATTAAGTATAGGTGAGAAATGTAAAGGAATGGGAGAAAAGTCCTTGAAAAATATAAAATTCTGTACTCAAATTGGTTTGACATATGTTGAATTTTTCACTTAACTGTAAAATTTAAAATGAGAGTAAAAAAAGAGTAGAAATGTAATTTATGCAAGAAAGAGTATGTATATTTCTAATGAGTATATTCATTATTAAAGACAGATCTTGGACCTACATCAAAAGACTGGAGAATAAAATACAACTGTTTTCAAAGAAAATGCCAGCTGTATCTTACTTGTAATTAAGTAATAAGATGTTTAAGGAAGACAAGTTGCTGTGTTTTTTTAATTTACCTACTTTAAATGACTTTTTCAAGTATATGATCAACTATTGGCACAAATCATATCACATTATAGGACATAGGTGAACATGAGAAAATACATTTTTGCAGGCAAAACTATTAAAGTTTATACCACAAACTTTTTACCTTATAGAATGGTTCATAAATTCGAACTTTTACAACAGCAGCACCGGTTCTAATCCCAGACACCAAAATCATATCTCCTTGTTTCTCCTCTTTTTCCATCTCAGCTATATACACTGGGGGAGAATATTCTGCTTCAGAGTATTTCAAAATCCTAAAGATATAAAATAAGGTCTGTTTCTCATAGAAACAATTGATCTTCTTCCAAAAGGGCCTAAGAGACTTTAGATATACTATCTTCAATGTTTTAAAATTTGTTTTCCACAAGGACTAGATAGAAGAAAAGGAATGTACCTCCAGTTAAAACTGCTATGGAACTAAGACTTAGATTTAACTAGAGATATCTTTTGGTACTGGAGATGAAATTTCATACCATTAACACATTATTTCAACATACACAGATAACCTAAAAAATGAAACTGCCTGGTTCAAATAATTGTATAGTCCTGAGTTGATGAACTCTTCTGAAGTGACTCAAATTAAGCTATCATAAAGGTACCTTCATCTGTATCATGTATTATTCTAGCATATGTCATATACATCACTGGAAAATTATCTGTTCCAAAATAGATCAGACAGCAAGATTATTAAAACCCACACAAACAGTTGCTGACCAGTGTGCAGATGTCTCATTCAAAAATCATATAGTTTATGTTTGATTTCAAGGTTACCTAATTTTGCTAGATAGTTCTTCTCTTGCTGACTCGTTATCCTGGGCAATGCTCCATTCAAATATCATTCCGGCCAAACTACTAAAAGTATTTCCTGTAGAGTAAGCCAAAAGCATACAAGACAGAGTCACATATTTGAAAATATTCAGGTATCTTTAACAAAAAGGGGAACTTAACTAGAAAGTTATTTTTAGGTCTACTTAACAAATATAAGCACTATCGTTAATGAATTAAAATTCAAAAAGCAGGGGACTCCCTGGTGGTACAAGGGGTTAAGTCTCAGCACTATCAAGCTATTATTGCCAGCCACTGCAGTGCGAGTTGGATCCCTGACTAGGGAGGTGACCCACATGGCCAGCAGACCTCTCCTGTCTTGCCCGCAGCTCCCCTCAGCAGTGTATTTCAGTAGATCTGCCTGTTCTGCTCCCCACTCTGTCTCTGGTGAATCTTCTCACCCCCCACACCTCTGACCTACACCCCAGTTCTTGTATGCATAAATAAAAATAAATCTTTAAAAAGTAAAACTTCCATAGGCTTACATTTAATTATCCTTGTCTACAGAAAGTGGGTTGATTGAAACAGAACTAGCAGCAAATTCCAAAAAATGATAATAATTGTTCATCTAGGTACCATCAGCAAACACTCAGGTGAGGCAGAATTTAGATAGTTTAAAAAAACTTCTGAGGGCCTCCCTGGTGGCGCAGTGGGTTAAGCAATGCACTATGAAGCAAACCACAGCCACTGCACCACGACTTCGATCCCTGTTGCCAGCCAAGGAGGGGACCCACATGGCGCGGCAGACCTCTCCTGCTGTGCCAGCTGCTCCCCTCAGCAGTGTGTTTCAGTCACTCTGCCTGTTCTGCTCCCCGCTCTGTGGTGAATCCTCTCACCCCCCCACACCTCTGGCCTGTACCCCAGTGCTTGTATGCATAAATAAATAAATCTTAAAAAAAAAAAACTTCTGAGATAACCAACAATAAAATACAAGAAAATTTTACACTTAGCCACATTCAGAATCATTAACTTCTCAGGTACATGAGCTTCATATAAGAAAATAAGTATTATTTCCGGGCCTCCCTGGTGGCGCAGTGGGTTAAGCAACGCACTATGAAGCAAACCGCAGCCACTGCAGCAAGAGTTCGATCCCTGCTGCCGGCCAGGGAGGGG
>JAGFMF010011585.1:3915167-3928078 GCA_019455555.1 Galemys pyrenaicus | reverse complement strand
TCACTCCCCACACCTCTGGCCTGTACCCCAGTGCTTGTATGCATAAATAGATAAATCTTTAAAAAAAAAAAAAAAAGAAAATAAGTATTATTTCCAATCTATTTTATCTCTCAAGTTGTTTTTCCAAATGCTAACCACAAAGGAGCATCACTTTATTTTAGGTAATTTTGTTGAGTCCTCTGAAGTTCTTTACCTTCAGCGTCCAATGCCCTCACTATCAGTTCCAGTGGTGAATCATCTACATAGAGTTCCCGGGTTCGAGATACAATCTCAATGCTGTCTATCACATCAACCTTAACATCACAGCGCAGTTCATGGTCAGTCACTACAATGAACCCAAAAACTGAGAATTTAATTCAACAGGTCATAAATCCATTAGATCACAGTCATAAGCTTCTAAATTTATGGGGGGGATGTGTAAGAGTTGCTTTCAATCTGTGGAAGAAAACAGTATAAAAGCAAAACATGAGAGCTTCTGTTTATATTAAGTGACACTAATATCAATGTATCTCTCCCAAATACTTACTTTAATGTTTTGACACTCCTTCCTCAAGGAGGTGAAGCTTAGTTTATTTTCTTTTGAAAATGGGCAAAACATTTTTAGTGAATGCCATAAAGAAAGAGAAAATAACTTCCTTGTAACTTCACAGTGGAAAAACCTGATGGACACTACCTTAATCAAGTGACCAAGATGAATATCATTAGAGATAAATCATGTTGCTATACTCCAGAACACATACTCCAGGACATGATGCAGTGAGAAAGGCTCTTGACTTATGTGGTTTTCTTTTTGAAATATCTGTTAACCAGTATAATCATTAGAAAATATTAAACTCAAACTGAGCTATATTCTACAAAATACCTGAACAATCTCTTGTTTAAAATTTCAGGTTTGTGGGGCCTCCCTGGTGGCGCAGTTGGTTGAGCAACACAGTATGAGGCAAACCGCAGCCACTGCAGCACGAGTTCGATCCCTGCTGCCGGCCAGGGAGGGGACCCACATGGTGTGGCAGACCTCTCCTGCCTCGCCTGCTGCTGGCCTAGGCAGTGTGTTTCAGTAGGTCTGCCTGTTCTGCTCCCCACTCTCTGTGGTGAATCCTCTCACCCCCCCCACACCTCTGGGCTGTACCCCAGTGCTTGTATGCATAAATAAATAAATCTTTGAAAAAAATAAGGTTAGATATCTTTGAATTTTAATGACACTTCCTTTTGTTACTGATGCACAGCTTAGCAGAAACTGTACTATGTGTTATGTCACCTGTTCCACCCCTTAACACAACTAAAAAAGATATGCTAAAATAATAATAATAATAATAAAAAATGTCAGGTTCGTGAAAAACAAGAAAAATTGAGGGATTAAGACAGATTAAAGGAGACTAAGGAAACATGACAACTTTGTTTAGTAATGGTGAGTCTTGGATTAAATCTTAGAGCAGAAGAAAAGGACATAAATGGAATTTAGGGGAAAGTGGATGGAGGATATATGAGAACTCTATTATCTTTTGAATCTCTTCTATAAATATAAAATTACTTAAAAATAAATGTTAAAAAACACAATCTTCTACTTGATTAATATTTAACTGGAAAACGGAGTCTAAAGTAAAAAGAATTGGGGCCTCCCTTGTGGCACAAGGGATTAAACACACACTATGAAGCATCAGCAGCCACTGTAGCATGAATTTGATCCCTGGCCAGGGAGGTAACCACATGGCACAGCAGACCTCTCCTGCCTCACCTACTGCTCCCCTCAGTAATGTACTTCAGTCAATTTGCCTAGTCTGCTCCCCACTCTGTCTCTGGTGACTCCTCTCACCCCACACATCTCTGGCCTGGACCCAAGTTCTAGTATGCATAAATAAATCTTTTTTTAAAAATCTGCCTTGTTTGCCACTTGCCATGTCTGCTCAAACTGGCACAGTCTGACCCCAAATTATAGCCTGAATATGTTCTACCAGTGTGAGGACAAAGGTTTCATTAAGTTGAACTAAGTGAACTTCCTTAAATTGGTCATCCAAGACATCTACCTGAAAGCAGAAAGAGCTAGTTTTTTCTACATAAAATTAAAAACAATACCTTTTTTTTTTTTTTTACAAAAAGTCATATTCATTGACTACCTCTGGAAAGATACAGAAAAGTAGTTAGAGAAAAGCCTTTTAGAGAAATGAAATTAAAGAATGATTTACTTTTCATTCTATATTTTATGTTCTTTCAACATTTTTACCAAATGAAGGTAATGCCTAGTCAAAACAAAAATCAAAACATGCCCACCTCACCTCTCACCTTTATCATCGCTGTCATAGCCACTATACCATCACAAAAAACATCATAAACGAAAGTACATACTTTATCATCACGGAATGCTTAAATCTTTTTACTTTTACATATGTCTTATAGTGAGTAGGCAATTCAACAAATATTTCTCAGATGAATGACCAACTCTCCTTTGGTATACACTTTCTTTTCAAAATGGCTCCTCCCCTCTGCATTTTTCAGAGTGCCCGTTCCCACACAGATGAGCATGCACCCTGGAGGACACTAAGACAGGCACTTATCACTGGGAATCTATCATCTATATACAGAACTGTATCAATGGCAACACTGGGAAATTTAAAATATACTTGATTTTGAAATATTTACAAGTCAGATGAAATTAAGCTGAGAGCCACTTGTGTGCTAGTGTTTTTTTTTTCTAGCACTTATGTGAATGCTTTTTGATATCAGAATGAATTTTAAGTATATTAAAAATAGCCTATGTGACTAAAGCAATGTGTTACTTCTAACCTTGCTATTCTTCTCTATCCATTGTAAATACCTTGCATGACATGGTCCTAGAAGACTCCCTTTTGAAAATCTTCCACAGGGCCTCCCTGGTGGCACAAGGGGTTAAGTCACAGCACCATGAAATGTCCACAGTCACTGCAGCACAAGTTCTATCCTGGCCAGGAAGGTGACCCACATGTGCAGCAGACCTCTCCTGTCTTACCCGTTGCTCCTCACAGTAGTATATTTCAGTGAATCCGCCTGTTCTGCTCCCACTTTGTGTCTGGTGAATCCTCTCACCTCACACACCTCAGGCCTGCACCTTAGCTCTCATATTCATAAATAAATAAATCTTTTTTAAAAATCTATCATATTTTATTGATTTTCAGATACTCGTTCTTTGATGATTTAACATCGATGAAATTGGGATTTTTTTTAAAAAAAGATTTATTTACTTATGCATACAAGAGCTGGGGTACAGGCCAGAGTCGCAGGAGGTGAGAGGATTCACCAGACAGAGCTGGGAGCAGGCAGACCGACCGAAACACACTGCTGAGGGGAGCAGAGGGCGAGGCAGGAGAGGTCTGCTGCGCTTGTGGGTCACCTCCCTGGCCAGAGGCCGGGATCGAACTCGTGCTGCAGTGGCTGCGGTTTGCTTCATAGTGCGTTGCTTAACCCACTGCGCCACCAGGCAGACCCCAAAATTGGGATTTTTATAACTGATGATACCTTACAGTTGCTGTCAGCTATGGAAGTCGCAGCATACTTGTCATTGGCTGTAGATATGAGAACATTAAAAGGGCAGCATCAAAATTTGTATTGGGTATTCAAAGTTGGGAAAAAATCTGGTGAACTATAGTGGAGCACATTTATCCCCTAGGAACCAAATGCTTAAGGGTGGGAAAGTTGGTAACTCAGTGTTAGGAATCTTTCCAAACCTAGACCCACAAAAACAGATCAGCTCTTTCTATATATATATTTTTAGATCAGCTCTATATAACTGCAATGCCAACCTAAGAGCCCAATACAGATAGCTTTTAGATGTTTTGTTTATAATTGATTCATTTAAGAAACACTGCATCACTACCAGTCTCCATGGCACAAAGGAAGATGCTGCAGCACACACACTGGTGATTTCCAGTCAAAAAGTGATTCAGATGAGGCAGAAATGTTAAGGTCAACTTGGGGATATCTTTACCATTTGTTTTACTTATATTTTTATTTTTATTATGCAAGAGATACTATATAATAAAAATAACCAACCATTTACATCAGAATTCTTTCAATAAGTATACCGTAAAAATTCTAAGTGAAGAAAGCATAGTTTAGTTGGCAATATTTTTCTTTCTTAATGGTATATAAAATATTAGTGGTATATTAAAAAAATAGCTATATAATAGACCACAATTATATGGTATATGGTATATCAAACACCTTGGACATCTTTTTAATAACACATTACAGATGTATCAGTTATTAAAATATTGAAAAGCCATACAGGTATCTCTGGCCTCTCAGTATGGCAATGAAGAGCCAGAAACTCAAGATACGAAGAGCCCTAGCCTGATTCTGGATACAAACAGCATTTCTCGAGCTGCTTTGTTTTAAAAGTCTAGTGTAAAGCTACTCAAACTTCAGTATGAATGAGAATCACACAAGATCGTTTTAAAACAAAGATCCCTGGGCCCACTCCAGACATTCTGATACAGAAGACAGGAGCCTGAGAATTTACATTTTCTAACAAGCTCCCAGGTGATACTGATCATAGAGGTTCACAGACCACATTTTGAGAAGTACTAGTCTTTATACTGCTTTTTGCCTTACTTGAGACCAGCGTTAGACCTTAGCTAGTGCCAACAAGTAGTCCCTTTGTTCACTGATTCAAACAACTTAAGTTTTCACTCTTGTATTATATGCCATGCCACATGCTGGAAGGATATATATATTTATATATAAAGTCACAGAATAGGATGTGACAATTAGGGTTGACATTACAGGAATTGCTGCTTATTATTTGAGGCCAACATTGTTTGTGTTAACCAACCATGCAAGATAACAAATTATTCTACTTTAGAGGAACACGGTGTGTTTTCTTTCAACATACCTATTTCTCGAGCAAGAATAATACTGCTGAGGCGTATCGGCTGGGTAGATTTAGCAGTAAGTATAGCTTTTTGGGAACATAAGGTGCCGTTTTCATATAAGGGCTCAACAGTTACTGCATCATGATGGGTGGTATGCCTGCCAGAATAAAATACTTAAGAGCATGAAATAAGAACATGGGTTAAAATTAACTTGTGGTGGAATACAGATTCTTACAGTTTTTCCATGTTAATACCACCAGGTATATTTAAATGACACTTGAAAATAGAAAACTTGCTTTAGGGACACAAATTTAAGTGGAAGAGACTTATCCAAAAGCCTTTTCCCAGTGATCCTTTGTGCAATTACAGAAATATTACACTCCTCAGTATTTAAAATTACATTCCTCCTGCAGTATGTAAAAATAGGACTGATATATTTCCAAGTAGAGTGCTGATTTTCTCATATTCTGAGGAAGTTTCTTGGAAGCCTAGAAACTGGGCTGCTGATATCTATGATGAAAAAATTGTTTAAATTATGAGATGTAAGTCCAACTCAAATACATGGGTTAAAAGAAAAAAAATCATTAATTTTTAAAATTCTAAATGATTTTTACAATTAATGTATTTTGGTGGGTAGAAGAAATGGCTTTTATGTTACAAAGAAACTTTGCATAATCCTCTCATTCACAAAACATAGGCTCATCTTACGAGGTGAATTAATTCTCTGTTCATAAACCAGAGAGAAACTTCTTACATTCTGAACAAACCATAGTGCTTCTCTCTGAGATGATGGTAAAGGGAAATCTATTGTATTTAGGATGAACCACGTGATATCCTGAAGCCCATTTCACTTAGGTGCTCTCACACCTTAGGTAACCATACAACCTAAGATTCTCTTGCACCAGAAAATCATTCCCTCAGAGTTGAGCACTCCTTGTCCTGACACTTCAAGAAGGTACCCTTATTTTAAGAGGGGAAATCTGTATTACAGGCAGACCACACCTCCACCCTAAAGGAATCTTCTTATAGTTTACACTTCATGGTTTCTGAGTCTTGTCAGTTCCCTCATCCGTAAAATGGGAGTAATAGTACTTAACTTCAGACTATAAAAACTGAATGAGTTTAATATACACAAAGTGCTTAATTAAGCACATATTAGTTGCGTTTTGGGATCTATCCACTGTAAAAATCTCACCTTACTTAGTGGGGATCCTAAGCCTTAATAACTAAGGCCTTGAGAACACCTTCCCTTCTGTTTACAACTAAAGTCCCTCATATGAGGCAGCCATCAATATCAGAGGTATCCCACACACCTCTTCCCTGTGCCCACTCAGTGTACTAAACCCCTACCGTCCCCCCACCTAACCCCACGAAGAAATGGTTAGTATCATATCCTATGAATTTAGCATATAAACCTCTTCACATAACCTGGTGCTATCCCCCAGGAAGGCATATATCCGGAAGCCATATCGGGAAGGTCTGCCCACTTCAGACACCTCACCCACTTCCCGAGGAAAAAACCTCTTTGTGCCTCAAGCACCACACAGCATTGTGTGAACACCTTCCATCTTTACTGGGCGGTGGGAGATGCACATCCTCGTGAACCCCTCACCCCTCACCAAGTGTAGCAGCCCCGCTGCGCCTCTAGGAGGAAGGGCACCTGGCCTGGCTCCCGACTGAAGGGTAGCAACACCTGTGGCACATTAAGTTTGTTGGCCAAAGTCCCATAGAAAATGAGAAGCAGAAACAGGCCATGTAGAGGAAGGCAGAAAACCAGCGCGAAGGCTCGGGTGCCCCGAGGTCCTGGTGCCCTGAGGCCAGTCATGGCAACGAAGGGCTTTTAGGGATGCCCTCAGCCTTTAACAGCAGCCAATCCGCACGCGTGACGTAGACACATGGGCCGCCTACTGACCGGGAATTGTGGGAGCGCTTCTAATGAAGTGCGCCAGCAAGACAACATTTTGGAAACTTTAGGCGCAAAGCCAGTTACCCACTTAAAGGGCTACTTTATTAAATTTTGGATGACAGATTTTTTCACTAAGGGACTAGCAGAAAGTCAAAGTATTTCTCCCAGCTAATTTCTTCTGTTGCTTACCTTGCTTGAGTCCTAGCCAAGAAAAAAAGTAATTTCAGTAGTTTCTGGTCAGCATTAGTCTATAAATGGAAACCATTTCCAGTCTCTAATATATACAGCTATTCTTTGTCGAGAGAGTGGTGCCATTTTTACTAGGAAGTCAAATTCATGTCGTCTCAAGGCCAGAGTGCAGAAAATGCCAGGCACTGGCGTCTCAAAGGCAGCTTTGAAAGCTATCTATCATCTGTCTGTATGAAAATACTCCTCTTGTTAAATTAACTTTCCTCCAAATGTCTAACAAGTTATCAGCTGAAAGGCTGCCTCAGACTAGCTTACTGATCCACACAGTTTAGATGTATGTGATCAGTATTACATATTGTTGAAATTATTTAAGGAGCATAGAACCTAATAAAAATCAGTGATTTATAAGGAGTTGACATAGCTGTAAAGGAAAATGTATAGCTCATCCTGAAGATTCTAATGTTGTTACCTATAAAATAGGCCTGGGACATTAAGTATTATTTCTAACCTTCACAGTTATCCTGACGATACCAGCTTTATTTTACAGGCAATGAAACTAAATGACTTATATCAAGACAAACAACTAGAAATTTCAGAGCTGATTTTGAACCCAGTTTTGATCCACTTCCAAAGCATGTACTCTACTTAAATCCTGTTGCAGACAATAGAAAGTTCTGATTTTTTAACCCGACCTCATAGTGCCTGTGGAGAAATCATAAATGGATTAGTAAATGAACTCACTTAGGTCTGAGGGTTGGAGGGACTGGTTCTTTATTTCAAAAAGACACATGTCAATTTTCAGTATCAAAACAGTTGCACAACTGGTTTCTCTTTCTCCCAATCGGCTCCCAAAGAGACCACACCAAAGGAGAGTACAGTTTAAGCCAATAAGCTGCAGGATGCACACCTAACAGATCTCACAGAAACCTCACTGAATGGGGGTATTAGGTCAGGAAAGAAAACTTAAAATCAGCACAAAGCCAGCCCACTGACTATAGAGAGCTCTCACAGCCAGATGGGGTAGCCAGTGGTACCCTAACCCCAAAGAAACAAGTTTCAAAATAATATAAAAAGTTTTGTATATAAGCTATTCAAGGTTTCTCCAAAACTAATATATGAAGCACAATGAGATGGCACTTTTAAGAGACAGCAGCTTCAGACCCAAAAAAGGGTAATGAGATGAGTTTCATATGGCTAAATCATGGCAAAAACATAATTTTCATTTCTTTCTTTCAAGGAAGCAGGGAAGCATGTAAGTGGTCACCTCAACATAAGGGGCACATGATCCATTCTGTGAGCAATTGGGAAGGGGTAGACAGAAGGGACAAGGACTTGGTCTTGGAGGTCTCACCATCTTAAATTGTTTGGTCACTTCTAAAGAAAGAAAAAAACCCAAAAACCAAAATGAAGTTGGTCAAAGATACCATAAAGCTGAAAACCTGAACAGCACTATTTTTTTTGGCTAACTCCTCCTGGAATCACCATTTGGTTGGCTAGTACTTTGTACAGAACAAGGTTTCCCATAGCAAAGCGGAGTCTTTCTCTGGGCTCTGTTTGGCTCTCAGTAAGGCAGGCCCATACCTCTCCTCCTCCTATGTAGAGGACAATATGCAGTGAGCTGAGAAGTTATCTTCCAGAAAGTGAGAAAGGGAGCAGACTGCTGTTTCAAAACTGGAATTATTTGGAATGTTTTACAAATGTTTGCTACATCGATAATAACAAAAAAAAATTACAAAATGTGTACATCACAACATGCTTTTTAAAGACACTTTTGCATTGTGCTCACATTCCCTTAAATGTTGTTCCCAAAGGTGCTTAGCCTCTAACCCAACTGGAATCTCTGGAGAGAGGCAGAGACGGTTTGGTGAAAAAAATACAGGGGTGGAAGTGGTAGGGGCAGCAAAAGGAGAAAGCAGCCTTCCAGTTAAAAATCAGCCCTCTGTTTAAAAGGTCAGCTTCGGGCAGGCTGGCCTCAGGCGGAGTCAGGGTCAGAGGGAGGAGCGGCGGCAGGGCAGGAGTGGGGTGCTCTACATCTCATTCAGGTCAAGCAGAGTCTGGTCCAGCATCCTTTGTGTACAGAGGTGCTCCTCTTTGGTGCATTTCAGTTTATCTAATGGGGGTAAAGGAGAGAAGTTACAGAAACTAGAAGTAAATGTCAAGGTCTACCCAATCTGTTCCCGTTGCAGGGAAGCTGCAGACTAATAAAGCAGCTGCCTTGAACTACTGCATCACTGTTTCCCAGGGCCTCTGGCTTGCCTACTGAAGTTGCAGGTGCTTCTGGGGGAGGGAGCTGGAGACTTTTAGCAGTCTTTTAATCTCCCTCCCACACCCAATCAAAGCTTTCAACTATCTCAATTTGAAAAGAGTGACAGAGGATCCCCGGGAGCCAAAGGCATTCCCCAAAAATTAGAAGGGAAAGGATTAACTGGTGAGGTAAGTAAAGGACCCCCATAGCTAAATCAAAGAATCTCTGAAGAAAAAGCCAAGAACCAAGAACACTACATTAAAGAGAAATTTACAAATATAACCTTCACTGAGATTGTTGCAGGGCTACTGTCCCTATGGAGCCTAAGACATGATTAGTTGTAATTAACATATAAAACCAAGAAAAAACAGCAAGAGGGAAAATGTCAGGAAGAAAACCAGTGGCTGACCATCAAGAAGAATCGAATCTGCCAGCAAGCAAACCACTTTGATGGCTCCAGAGAGGTGGGGAAAACTCAAATCTTCAACTCAGGCAAGAGTGTAATGGCAACAGGCCTATTCATATCTCACACCAGGTTCTTTCGCTTCCCTTTTTCCACCCAATCAGAAAGGCCCATCTCTGGGCCAGCAGATGAAGCAGTTACAACATCTTGTCAAGTCAGTCCTTTTATTGTTAGAAAACACTCATGCAAGGGAACATAACCTACAGTCAGTGCACAAACAAAAAAGGACAAAGAAAAAAGGGTAGAAAACAAAAAACGCCCAAGTTTTCTCGCTATAATTTCAGACCCCTCCCTTGATCACTGATAAGCTCTTAGAAAGGGAGAGAAATGAAGTTATTAACTATTCCAACTTTACAGCACCATTAGAAAGTCAATAATATACTAACTGCCCCGATTAAAAAGTAATCTGTTTAGGGCAGAATAATAACATTTAAAAAAAAAAATCAGTTTTTTGCTGGGGTCCAGGTCAGTGATGTGAGCAGTAAGCTCGGTTTAATGGGCATCAGTGAGCCCTGCCCATCAGTCACATAGATCATGCAGCGTTAGCTTCAGCTCATTAGAAAGCAGGCGGTTTCGCTCAAGTTGGCTGTAGAGACGCTCTGCAGCAGCAATGGACAGGAGGGAAAACAAAAGGAGGAAAGGAAAAAGAGGAGGAGAAAGAGAAAAAGGGAAGGTTAGTAGAGTACCAGAAGTAAATTTTGAGACTTTCAACTAGCTGGCATACATAACATGCATCTGTAAGGCAGGATGGATGGGAGGAGGACTTGGACAGAGTGCATTAAGGGTCAGTCAGTTGGTGGAAAGACCAACAGAGGAGTAAAATAAAAAATTTAGACTGACAAGTTGGGAGGACATTTTGAGAGAGAAAAACATCTCCACAGAGTTGATTCCTGGGTTGAGAAACTTAGACAAGTAAACAGGGCAAAGGAAGGAATACAGTAGTAGCCTCATAAGAAATACATTCACAAAACCAGGGCTTGAAAGGAAAGAAGTAAACGGTTCAACATTCTTTTTAAAAGCATCCAATACAGCATCATGAATGATAGCGTGGGATAAATAGGCCCAACACCCAACCAATTCTTCCATACTTTTGAATGTTTCTTCTTGTTAAGTGTTGAGTGACCCACCATAGTGACCTATCCAAGTAAAGCCCAACTTTCCCTTTTCTAAAAGAACTCCAAACCTCTTAGGATCAATAGTGTGTCCACTTCCAGAGAAGGTAAATTATTGGCATTAAGTCCATAAAGATGATCTGTTTTTCTTCCCAGACTCCCTTGCAACTAGATGTGACCATGTGATCAAATTCTGGCCAATGACATGTAGAGCTAGTCTGCAGGGGACTTCCTGAACAGAGGTGATGACTAAGGCTACATGTTTCAACCTTAAGAGAAAAGGCCGGGCCTCTCTGGTGGCGCAGTGGGTTAAGCAACACACTATAAAGCAAACCACAGCCGCTGCAGCACGAGTTCGATCCCTGCTGCCAGCCAGAGAGGGGACCCACATGGCGCAGCAGACCTCTTCAGCTGTGCCCGCTGCTCCCCTCAGCAGTGTACTTCTGTTGATCTGCCTGTTCTGCTCCCNGCTCTCTGTGGTGAATCCTCTCACCACCCCCCACACCTCTGGCCTGTACCCCAGTGCTTGTATGCATAAATAAATAAATCTTTAAAAAAAAAAAAAAAGAGAAAAGGCCAAGGAAATCACAGAACCCCTAGCTATACCAGACCTTGTTCATCTAGACTTTATTATGTAAGAAAAATTAATGCCATATTTACTTAAGCTACTGTTGTTTCTTAAAACCAAAAGCATTCCAGATTGCAGTTAAGTGCCCAAATCCCATGGCCTTATCAGATTTTCTATTTGAAGGATACCTTAAAGAAGGGTATGGAGAATACAAATCCATGAGACCAGCAAAGGGATAATGGAAATTTGGAGATGGGAAGGTCAAACACCTTCCTAGTCTCAGCCGCTGAAGTTTACAAGCTTCTTCCTGTTTCAGTCTTTTTCTAAATGGCCTCACGATCTCAATACATTTTTTGCTTTTGGCTTAAAATCACTTGCATCTGTGGGCTAATTGTGAGCATTACTCAGGTACCTTGACTTCTGGGCTAAGGCTCCCCAGTTTCACCTTGAAGCTGGGGGTCGGTATGGTCTTAATACTTGCTACTTTACATATACTATCAAAACAAAACATGAAGAAAAAGATCTCCAGAGGGAATAAAAAACTAATTGTATTTAAGGGGTAGAATTACAGTGAACTTTAAAAACTGCCCAGTAATCTAGTGATTCTCAGTAAGTGTGATATTGCCCTCCTACTCCCCTCAAGGGAAATTTGGAAATGTATAGGGCAGGTTTTAATTATGGCAAAAGTGGGCCCTGCAGGTATTTACTGGATAGGAAACAATAATAAGCAGGTTTGTTCATTACATTTCAGAATTATCCTAGCCTAAATGACAAAAGTCCACCATTTGGAAATGGTAAGTTCCACGAGACCTCTAGTTGGGTCTATTTTATTCATTGAGGCACACAACAGACAGCAGAGGTTCAAATTTATTTCTGTGGTGTTTTATACATAAAAATTCCACATGCATCCATATCCAAGTCAATGTGACTTCCACTCCTATCTTAGATCTTATCCCTCAAAACACACTGGTCAATGAGAGTTTTATCCCATTTAGGGAAAAAATGAAGGGACAGAAAAGAAATGAGAGCATTTTATTTTCTAGTTAAACCCTAGAACACACAAGTTCCCTAAGAATTCCATGATGGCACAAAGATACCAGTTTATTCTCTGACCTTGAACTTAGTAAGGTTTCTAACTCTGATATCTCTAGTGACTAAAAATTCAGGAAAAGAAAAAAAAAAATTTCAGGAAAAGATACCAGTTTACTGAACTTCTCAGTTCCCTGACAAAAGCAAAAGAAAAAAGGCAAGCTAGAGAATCCAGTTGGTTTAATGTTTGATTGTGCCCAACTAACTAGGAAACAACTCCATAGATTCGAGATATCCTTAGGCTTCACTGGTTTGAATTAGGTCAATTTCATTCTTGAACAGGAAAGGGGGAATACAGAGCATAAAGAGAAGTTAATCAACCTTAAAGGAATCAGGGTAGGACAAACAGATTTTTACTGTTGTTTTTATAACTCCCCCCTAATAAAAACACTGGGGAGGGCCTCCCTGGTGGCGCAGTGGGTTAAGCAACGCACTATGAAGCAAACCGCAGCCACTGCAGCACAAGTTCAATCCCTGCTGCCGGCCAGGGAGGGG
>JAGFMF010011585.1:3892185-3915117 GCA_019455555.1 Galemys pyrenaicus | reverse complement strand
CGCCCGCTGCTCCCCTTAGCAGTGTACTTCAGTTGATCTGCCTGTTCTGCTCCCCACTCTCTGTGGTGAATCCTCTCACCCCCCCCACACCTCTGGCCTATACCCCAGTTCTTGTATGCATAAATAAATAAATCTTTAAAAAAAAAAAAAAACACTGGGGAGTAAAAAAACCCAAAAAACACACTGGGGTGTATTCAACCAGTATCTCATAAGGAGGCTGGGTGATGGGGCTTCCCTGGTGGTTGGTACAAGGGGTTCAGTCACAGCATTATGAAGCTATCTGCAGCCACTGCAGCACGAGTTCAATCCCAGCCAGGGAGGTGACCCACACAGTGCAGCAGACCTCTCCTGTCTTGCTCACTGCTCCCCTCAGCAGTGTTTCAGCCTATCTGCCTATTCTGTTCTGTCTTTGGTAAATCCTCTTACTGCCCCCCTGCGTCCCTCCCCCCACACCTCTGGCCTGTACCCCAATTTTATGCATAAACAAATCTTTCAAAAAAAAAAGAGAGAAGGCCCCCCTGGTGGTGCAGTGGGTTAAGCAACACACTGAAGCAAACCACTATGAAGCAAACCGCAGCCACTGCAGCATGAGTTCAATCCCTGCCTCCGGCCAGGGAGGGGACCCACATGGCACAGGCAGACCTCTCCTGCTTTGCCAGCTGCTCCCCTCAGCAGTGTTTCAGTTGATCTGCCTGTTCTGCTGCCCATTCTCTGTCTTTGTTGAATCCTCTTACTGTCCTGTACCCCAGCTCTTGTATGTATAAATAAATATAAAATAAAATAAAATAAAATAAAATAGAGAGACTGGGTGAGGTTAAGATAAGCTAACCCAAGAGAACTGGTCCATTAACTAGGACTCTTTATCAGTTAACTTGGGTCCAGCCACATTTTGTTCCTTACCCTGACAACAACAACAACAAAGGGAAGAACTGACTACATCAGCCTACGGTTCTTTCTTTGAAATTAAAAAGGTGAGAGTTAAGAGGTCAAGCACTTTGCACTAAGATTAGCACCTATGCTTGATTCCATTCTCAGATGGGTCCAGGCTCAAGTAACACAGAATGGCTACAAGGATAAAAAGCATTAAATCAAAGAGTAAATAGAGCAAACACAGTATTTCACATTTTGGGATCAGTGATCCTGTTCTGCTGGTCTCTGTCTGGACTGACACAAGCCATGCCCGTGAGGTTCAACAGGAGCTACCGGAAGTATAACACTTGTTATACCTGTCACTTGTCTCCTAGTTCTTTCCATTCTCCTTTTTTTAAAAATTTTTTTAAAAGATTTACTTATTTATGCATACAAAAGCTGGGGTACTACAGGCCAGAGGTGCTGGGGGTGAGAGGATTCACCAGAGACAGAACTGGGAACAGAACAGGCAGATGGACTGAAACACACTGCTGAGGCGAGCAGCGGGCAAAGCAGGAGAGGTCTGCTGCGCCATGTGGGTCCCCTCCCTGACCAGAGGCAGGGATCGAACTCGTGTTGCAGTGACTGTGGTTTGCTTCATAGTGCATTGCTTAACCCACTGCGCCACCAGGGAGGCCCAACGCTCTCATTTCTTTCCAAGAGCTTTTCTCTATGCCAAAGTCAATTCCTTCTGTTCAAATGCTAAAAATCTCAAGCTATACTATCCAGTGTAGTTGCCTTTAGCCACGTTTGGCTAACTGAATTTAGAAAAAGTTGGGAGAAAGTGTGGCAAATCAGGTAAAGCGGTTCAACTAACTGGTGATGGAAAGAAACCAGACTTTTGGTGAACATAAGGTAGTATACACAAATGTTGATTTGCAAGGATGAATACCTGAAGTCTGTATTATAAATCAATGTTACATAAAAAAAAAAGAACGATATAGAAGTAAAAATTAGCTCCTGTCACACTAGCCAAATTTTGAGTGTTCAGTAGCCACATGTGGTAGAGGCGAATGTATTTACTTTATTGTCAAAAGTTCAATTTTTCGGGCCTCCTTGGTAGCGCAGCAGTTTGAGCATTGCAGGTTCGATCCCCAGCCAGGGATGGGACTCATGGCACAGCAGATCTCTCCTGCCTCACCGACTGCTCCCCTCAGCAGTTTGTTTCAGTAGATTTGCCTGTTCTGCTCCCCACTCTGTCTCTGGTGAATCCTCTCATGTCCCACGCCTCTGGTCTGTACCCCAGCTCTTGCATGCATAAATAAATAAACCTTTAAAAAAAAGTTTAATTTTTCATTACTGATCTAGGCTGTGTTCACTGCCTTTACTTTCTTTCTGTCAGTTCACTCTTATGCTCCTTAAAATACAACTCCCCTCCATAATGTTTTACTTGCAATGTACCCACAATTTACTATGGTATCAACAACACCTCATCTACAGTTGTCTTCCTTCTCAGTCTGTCTTTAGAAGTTGAGAACTGCTGGAAATCATCTAGTCCTGACCATTTTAAAGTTTTTCTCCTCCTACACCCCCGTCCAATCAGTTCATTCCCCATTTGGCTTCCTCTTCTACAGATTTCCTCTGTCTTTATATTTGCAGTTGTCTTTTAGATTCTAATTCACTTCCACTGCCTAAACTGCTTTCCACCCTTATAGACTCCCAAATTCTCTTATATCCTTTCTCCCCATTAAGTCCCCTAATTTTATTTTCACTGGGATACCTGCCAGTTGTTGAGACTTCTATTCTTCTCTGACTTCCTCTGTCCCCCAAATCATGACATGACTTCCCCAAATCTTTTTAAAACTACCATTTTGGTTTCTGTAAAACTAGTTATCCTTGGGGCCTCCCTGGTGGCACAATGGATTAAGTACAGCACTATGAAGTAAACCGCAGCCACTGCAGCATGAGAGTTCAATTCCTGCCGCTGGCCAGGATGCTGACCCACATGGCACAATCACCCACTGCGCTCCTCAGCAGTGTGTTTTAGTTGATCTGCCTGTTCTGCTCCCCACTCTGTCTCTGGTGATTCCTCTCACCCTGCCAGCCCCCTCTCCCCACCCCCATCCCTGCTGGCCTAGACCCAGTTCTTGAATGCATAAATAAATCTTAAGGAAAAATAAATAAAACCAGTCATCCTTGACTTTTCCTCAACATTTAGTGGCCAGGCCCATCGAAATGCCCATTTTGCAAGCACCACCAGTACTCCAGCTCAAATTTTTTTCTGGGATATTGAAATAGCTTAACCCAGTATTTAAAAAATATGGTAGTCACTGCCAGTGCTATGTTATATGTCAGGCAGCATACATTTTTATGAACTTAAAACAAATTTATTACCTATATTTTAATGTGCTGTAGAATAAAACACTGCATCATCAAACTTTTGCTTTCATATTAGGATTGGTAAAGTAAGACTAAAACAAATTTGAAAATAAGAATAAACTTGACAACAACGGTGTAGGCAACAAGTAAATATGGGGGAAAATCATCACAAGTGGTATGTCAGTGATTGAAATTTGGACTAACATCATCTTACTAGATCACTTGGACAATCTGCTCCTTATTCCAATATATTGTTTAACTTAGCTGCCAAAATAACTCTTCTTATATGCTACTCAGACCAGAACATATCCTTGCCCAAAACCTCCAGTGGCAGGCATCCTCATCATCTACAACACCTATCTAAGACTATTTATTGCACCCTTCCTACCTCTATCTCATACTGTTTTTTATTTCTCTTTGACTGAAATGTTTAATACCCACTACTCCCCAAGAGAACTCTGTTGAGAATTCAATCTTTTGGAACACAGTAAAAATGAAAAGGCAAGCTTTAACATGTTTATTAAGATTAAGCACCTACTATGTGCTTCCTGCCATGAGATTCTCTTAATCATCCCCTGGTGAAATCAGTCTCCTCCCCACTCTGAAATCCCACACTTCATTATTTCTGACACCACAACCATTTTCAGTTTTCTATATATGCCTCTCTTCTACTAATTCTGAGCAACCCCAGAGCAGCTGGTGCCTCCATCTTTCTCTTCCTACCTAATTACCCTGTGCCTACAAGATACCAGTAAGTGTCAGCTAAATGACACCTATCTTAATCTCAAAGGCTATATATACGTCAGGAAGAAATAGCATGGATTGAAAAAAAACCTGAATTCAATGAGACTTAAAGTTTTAAATTAGGAAAAAATTTTTACCTATTTATATCTGTTTTAAGAAAAACCGGTTTTAAATATAAATCCTGCTGAGAAGCTGGAGTACCAAGTACTATAACAGAGATGCTTAGGTAAGTACAAATGATAGCTACACTATGCAGTCTGAACCCTGTCTGCTGTGTAAATTGTAATAGTACTTTCCAAAATGTTGACACTTAATTCCATAACACAAGCCAGAACAATTTTACAAGAAATCTACCATATTCATGTATGTAATAAATTATCACCACTTTATGCACATTATTTGAAATATGCATGACTGGCTGTTTCAGCTTTTCCATAATCATTTATCACCTGTCTTATATTCCACTAGCAAATAACAGAAGGCAAATAAAATAGTAATAACCCTCACATATATAAGAAAGGCTTAAAGAAGAGAACATACAACTATTGAATATAGTTTTTCTGTGACTTGGGATGATAGGATTTGTTGATTTTAGTGGGTCCACCAGGTGTTCTGAGGATACACTACTTGAACCACTGGAAAGAGGGTAGGAAATATGTATTGAGTGCCACTTCACTGGTCTATCAACCACCCTAGATCAAAGGAGGGGGGTTTGATGAAAAGATGGAAACATTCCAGGTGAGATGGTTTAAGAACCTGGAAGTAAAGGACTTAGATGATCTTGTTCAACTTGAGTGGTAAAACTAGAGTTGCTACCCCACTAGTCCATATTAATGGACTCAGACAGTTTAAATGTCAAGAAAAAATAGACACACACAAAAGTGGCTTTGATTATATAAATGAGAAGAAAGCCTATATCACACCCCCAAGGCTCCTTCTTAGCAACAGCAGCAGCTTTGTCAATGACACAAATGCAGGGTGGCATGAGGCTTCCAGCAGCTTCATTTTAATTGGGTGAGTGGGGGTAGAAGACAATACATAAGTTGCTTTGTGCACCCCCCACTCCCCGGCATCGTAATGTCTTGGGGACCAGCCAAGCCGACCCAAATGGAATCCAGAGCAAGTGGGACGTTGGGTTCCCCAAGGAAAGGGGGCTGATCCAGAACAGAGCTGAAACGGTGATAGTTATCTGTATGAAAAAGTAAGGAGACGCTAGATGAGAAGAACTAGCATCAATCTAGGCAGTATTTTGGGAGACAGGGAAGAGAAAAAGGGCAAGAGTGGCAGTAGAAATGATAAAAGAGAGCCAGACACTACAGCCTGAGTCATTTGGCTTCTTTCCAGGGTTAGTAGAAAAGAAACAACGGAAGATTAGCGTCAAGGATTAGGGATCCACAGCAAACGAAGTCCCCAACAACTTTTTTTGGTGCTTTTTACTACCTGGCTTGCTCTGGGACTCAACTCAATTTTAAGGTGAATTTGGTATTTCCAATCATGGGTGTTTCCTTTGAATTTTTGTATCAGGGCAAAAACCACACTTAGCACGTCTGAGTTTTGTTATCAAAGTTAGGACCCAAGTCTCTGGCTCTCTGGGTCTGATTTCCTCAATCGTATGACATGATTCTATCTTCAGCACCATCCCTTCTGAGGTTCAATTTGAGAAATAAATAGAAAAATCATGGTGTTGTAATGAAGGGACTATGAAGAAAAATATTAGGACTCAGCTTTTGCCAACAAGTAATCAGCACCAATGCTTTAAAGATAAGGACGGAAGAGTCTAGTTTCCAGAGGAAAAAACCAAAGCACACTATGCACAGCCTGTTCCCCGACCCACCCACAAGCCAAGGTCCCAGCCCCGCTCTGCTGTCATATAGTTACATAGAGGTCATGTCATTGAGGGCGTGGTCCAGCTCCTCGCTAATGGCCTTGTACTTCAGTTTCTGGGCATAGAGCTCATCTGGACAGGAACAGGAACCACAGGGAGGAACGAAAGGGTAGAGTGAAAGGTATCAGAAGCAGATGAAGAGAGGGAATCGTTAGAAATTAAGAAAGTGTGATCGTGGGTCTAAAAACCAGTTAGGAGAACATCTATACTGGCAGCCATGCCTGGCCATTTTCAGGTGCACTGTTGCCCGCAATCAACTGAACTTGATACCGCTAATCAACTGTAACAAGGGTTGAAAATCTGGACAGAAATTCCTAGTATGAAGGCATTCAAGAAGATATCACTTTCACCCAGTTAACCCAATTCCTAGTGGTGACAACACTTAATTTAACAAAAACAGAATAAGGAGAGGTACACATTAATATTCAAGCACGTCTTTTCTACCTAGCAAGCACGGCCAGGATTCTTGACCCCTTTGCTCTTCAAGTTGCCTCCCCAACCTCTTCCAAACTCAGAGTTTCCTGCTACCCAAATACCAAAGGAGCACATCTCAGAGTTCTCACATCAAGTTCACTTTCCCTTTGGGTAAATGCAATTGCAAAACTGTGGAGACCAGAAGTCTTTAGAAAGCATGAATTGGGTAACTCTGAGCCATGGTTATTCTACAGCTGCATCTCTTGACAGGTGCTCCACAAAGGTAATGGTAATTAGGATTGCCAAAAGTAGCCATGGAGTGACGACAAGTTCTTGCTGACTTCTGATAGTATGGCTCCCATTTCTACCCAGAGACTAAGAACTTAAGACAACTGAACTGGAGGTAAATGCAACCGTAACAATATCCTCCAAGGAAAGGATGCAAATTCCAGAACACTAATCAAAGCCTTATTAAAGGAAAAAATGAAATGTAAAATAAATCCAATTCTCGAGTTTAACCCACTTCACGTAGCTATGGCGTAGGACAGGGCACAGGCTGTATGCCAAGTCACTGCCAGACCCCTTTTGTATACAAGAAAAGAGGTTAGTGTCCAATGGACAAGGACTTTCTCTATATTCTTTATTTTAATCCCCACCCCAGGAGCCATACCTTCCAAATCATCAATTGTCTTTTCCAGCTTAGCTACCGATCTCTCAGCAAACTCAGCACGGGTCTCTGCCTGGGAGAGATATGAAATCATTTAGCACCAAGGACAAACAAAACCAATAGAGATGTATATAATTTCTTCTACTTTCTAATTCTACATCTTTCAGAACCAAAGCTAGCCCAATTCAATTCTCCTTAGTCCCTTATATCTAACTCTGAATGTTTTAAGTGCCTTCCTGTAACCCTTCCTCAGCTTACCTCCTTGAGTTTATCAGTAAGAATCTTTATCTCTTCCTCGTATTTGTCTTCTTTTTGAGAGTACTGTAAGAGAGGTAGAATAAAAGTTTCAGAATAGAAATTACTCACAGACAGTACCCCCCTCCCTATATTACATTGAATATTCTCTTGGATTTAATGTGCTGAATGGGCTGTGAGAAAAAACAAGGCCCATTTCTGGACAAAAGATCCATCAAATCCACAAAGCAATGCCATTAGAGTCACAATACCCTCAGATTAGAACCCTCCAGGACTTTTAATTTTCAAAATGGACCTATGTTTTGGTCTTATTTATTTCAACCCAAGGAGGTTTTTTTTTGTTCCTTTTTCCAGTTTAATGCGTAGCACACGTGTGGCAACACCCCAAGGTCACATGGATAAGAAAGTCCCACATAGTGGTAAAGAGAAGCTATCTATCTTGATTGCTGGTTAGGTCTCAGATTTGACACTATCTGTCACCCCCATCTGTCTGCTAGAAAACCCAAAAGGTCCCGTGATTATTGTTGTGTAGTACAACATTATCAGCCTGAAAAGAACAGAACAGGCATCTGAGACCATGAAATTATTTTATTTTAACTAAAGCAATCACAGTGCACAGGAATTAGCATTAACTCCAGAATCTGGAATGAGGGTAGATGGATAGGAAGTGGACCGTTCTCACTGATTATATAAAGAATGGGTGCCACCAGTCTTTCATCAGGGGCAAGGCTAGGCCCAGGCCCCAAAGCCTGTCACTTTCACTAACCAGCCCCCTACCTTCTCCGCCTGAGCCTCAAGAGACTTGAGGTTGTTGGTGACATTCTTCAGCTCCTCCTCCAGCTCAGAACACTTACTGTGAATATTTTAAATACCGCAGAAGAGGAAAGGGGAAGAAGAGGAGAATAAAAAAAAAAGGGAGAGAGACACACAGACATGAATTGAACCTATATGTAGAAAGAGTTGGAAGGTATACTGGGGAAAAAGAGAAGTTCCCAGGTCATCTGAGCAAGCATCAACCCTCCTCCCGCTACCATAGGACTTGTCAGGAGCTGGGCCCTCCTGGGCTAGGACTAAGCATGTTTGAATAGTACTAAGAAAATGCTTGAGAGAAATCACTACCAGGAACAAGTTATTAACTGCTACCTGGAGTGGAGGTGGGAAGAGATGCCCAACCCAAATAGTCCCCCAAATCACCCAGGGGAGGAGAGCCTGTGGAGAAGCAGTGAGGCAACTAGAAAAGAAGAGATGAAAGATGCCAAGTAAGTGGAAAAGAAATGGAGCATTCCATGAGGAGATGAGAAAGCACTCAACACATCAACCAGTGGAGGGGAGGCAGCTGCAAAACAAAAACCAAACCAAACCACACCACACATGTAACCTCTCTGTGGGTTCAATGGTTAGTACCTTTTCTTCAGCAGCACTCAGACACTTCAGGTTCTGGTCCATCAGTCTGATCTGCTCATCCATCTCTCGGCAACGGCTGTTAGTGACAGTCACGGGGATGGCACAAGCCAGGTTGTGGGGAGGGAGAAAGGTCAAAAAGGAACACAAAAACAAGCAGCAAAATGGGAAAAAAAAAATTCAAAAAATGGGAAGAGAACACCACCATGATCATGATATGTCATGTCTGGGAAAAGGGAACACAAAGGGAGTACAAATAAATATGCATCAGCACTAATTTTGTTATACAAGGCCCAGAAGGTGCCAACAGGGGAGCAGTTTGTTTAGCCTTGCCCTAATGTCCCAGTAAATTAGCAAAGTGAAAGAGACAGATCTTAAGTAGTGCAGCCACTTGAGTGGCTCAAGGAGCCACAAACCCAGGTGGAAGGATGCCACAGGGCTGTGCAGTATCCATCTCTGCTTCCCCTCGATTTGTAAACCTTCCCAAATAAGAAATAAGGACGTCTCATGTGTCCCTGTCATCAGTCCAGACAGTAAAAAAGCCCAAACCCATTCTCAAGATGTAGAAAAATGCCACAGATGACTCCCACTCTCTAGGCCCTGTGTAACAAGGTTGAAGCAATTTGCTAGTTCATTCACATTAATGCCCAAGCCAAAAGGGAAGGGACAAATGGTATGACAAGAGTTGGGGGGGCAAGATACTCACGACTCTGCCAGCTCAGCTCGTTCCTCTGTGCGTTCCAAGTCTCCCTCAATAATCACCAACTTACGAGCCACCTAGAGAAGACCCAAGTATAGTTCAGTGAGGCAAAAGAGGAGCCATTCCTACTCGTGAGTCTCTTCAGAAGTCTGATGTCAGCGAAGAGGGATGGGTAAAAGGTGCCTTACCTCTTCGTACTTCCTATCTGCCTCTTCTGCGATGTGCTTAGCTTCTTTGAGTTGGATTTCCTGGAGTTCCATCTTTTCTTCATCTTTTAAGGCTCGGTTTTCAATAACCTTCATACCTCTGTTAAAAACAAGGACAAATGTAGTCGACACCCTGGTTTGTCATCAGCTCCATTTAAAGGGACTCAAAACGGAAATTCTAAAATCCATTACTCTGCTTGTCACTCAAAAAAAAAAAAAAATTCCCTTAACACCATCTCCTTTATTTAAATTTCTTTCTCAAAAATAAGACTTTTTCTCATAAAAATTAATATGTGCTTATTAAGAAATGAAGTATTTAAGCGTACAGTTTACGGGTATAAATTAAAGTTGTTCTGGGGCCTCCCTGCTGGCACAGGGGGTTGAGTGCCCTACAGGGGGCTTCCATAACCACTGCACCAGTTCGATCCCCGGCCAGGGAAGGGACCCACATGGCACAGTAGACCTCTCCTCCCTCCACCCATTGCTTCCCTCAGCAGTGCATTTCAGTAGATCCACCTGTTCTGCTTCCCATTCTGTCTCTGATTAATCCTCTCACCCCCCACACCTCTGGCCTATATCCCAGCTCTAAATAAATAAAATTTCTAAAAAAAAAAAAAAGAGAGATAAAATGCAAATACTCATCCCCACCCCCAAAGGATTATTATAATACATCATTCTGCAGCTACTTTTCTTTCTTTTAAAGATTTTATTTATTTATGCATACAAGAGCTGGGGTACAGGCCAGAGGCACCAGGGGTGAGTGGATTCACCAGAGACAGAGTGGGGAGCAGAACAGGCACATTGTCTGAAACACACTGCTGAGGGGAGTAGCAGCCTAGGCAGGAGAGGTATGCTGCACCACATGGGTCACCTACCTGGCCAGGGATTGAACCTGCGCACTGCAGTGACTGTGGAAGCCTGACAGTGTGGTGCTCAACCCCTTGTGCCACTAGGGAGGCCCTCTGCAACTACGTTTCCTCACTTAAGTACACACTAGCTAGCTTAGTCATCTCTACAGGGGCACTCTGTGCATGTACTTTTGGCAGGGCATTTTTGATTCTGAAAAGTCTTGTTTGATCCCATGCATGTCATCCCACACCTTTGCTTTAGCTTAACTCACATGTGACCAGGAACCAATCAGCTCTTCTCAAAGATGAGCTGTAAGTTGGTTCAAGGACCACAACTCTCAACCTTGGCCACACATTAAAATTATGAAAGGAATCAGGTCCCTCTTTGATGGACTCAAACTGAAATAGGGTGGGATCCAAACATTCTGACATTTTTTTTTTTAAAGATTTATTTATTTATGCATACAAGCACTGGGGTACAGGCCAGAGGTGTGGGGGGTGAAAGGATTCACCACAGACAGAGTGGGGAGCAGAACAGGCAGATCAACGGAAGTACACTGCTGAGGGGAGCAGCGGGCACAGCAGGAGAGGTCTGCCACGCCATGTGGGTCCCCTCTCTGGCTGGCAGCAGGGATCGAACTCGTGCTGCAGTGGTTGCGGTCTGCTTCATAGTGCGTTGCTTAACCCACTGCGCCACCAGGGAGGCCCCATTCTGACATTTTTAAACCCCCCAATAACCCTACGCATCACTCCTATGATTCTGATAGTGCAGCCAGGGTTGAAAGAGTGTCAAAACACTGACAGCTGAGCTCCACCTCCAGAGTTTCTGACTCACAGATCAGAATAAGAACTGAGAATTTGCATTTTTACCAAGTTCCCAGGTCCTGCTGGACTGAGACATCACTTTGAGAATCATTACACTGAGGGACAAATCTCATAAAATAGCTTACAATCCACTAAGTGGAGGCTTTACTATGATCCCATTTAAAGGTCAACAGGTCTCTTTATAAAGAAACACCAATCATAAAAGGGTCACAGGGTCCAGGTTACCCTTACACTAGCTGTCTTCAAGGGGAGAGAATACACAGAGCAGGACAGAAGAGAGAGGTATTCTGTAAGATGGGTTACTACTTAAAAAAACAGACAAGAACACATCTATAGGGCCTCCCTGGTTGCGCAACGGGTTGAGCGGTTGAGCGCCGCACTGTGAAGCATCTGTGGCACAGCAGCGCGAGTTCCATCCCTGGCCAGGGAGGGGACCCACATGGTGCAGCAGACCTCTCCTGCCTCACCCGCTGTTCCCCTCAGCGGTGTATTTCAGTCAGTCTGCCTGTTCTGCTCCCCGTTCTGTGCCTGGTGAATCCTCTCACCACCCTGGACTCTGGCCTGTACCCCAGCTCTAAATGCATAAATAAATAAATAAATAAATTTTTAAAAAAGGAACAGATCTATATAAGGAAATCTAGATCAGAACCATTATGAACTTTTGAAATCTACACTCTATCAGGCCCATCTACATACCTCTCGCTCTCATCAGCAGCTTTTTCTGCTTCCTCCAGCTTTTGCAGGGCAGTGGCCAGGCGCTCCTGAGCACGGTCCAGTTCCTCTTCGACCAGCTGGATCCTACGGTTCAAAGAGGCCACCTCAGCTTCAGCCTGTATTTGAATGAAAGAATGGGGAAAGAGAAGTAGAGGCATGGTGAAGAGAACTTGGACACTAGGGTTAACTATCATATGGGGGGGTTTATGACTATGATGGGAGTCAATGTCTAGCAGGGAAGAACCTGTCTTCGCTCAGATGCACTTAAGATCTAACAGAGAAGTTATATTTAAATTTGTCTCTCTATATATATATCTCCTCCCTTTCCCATCAACAAATTCCCATATGTTCCACAGGAAGAGTGTTTTAAAACTCAGTTCCTTGCCCAGACCAGTGTCAAGTTAGTACCACGCACATTCTGGACTCAGTTCAAATTCCTGAACACACTGGGATCAGAAAAGGTAGCCAGCGAAGGGTTTCTTCTGCTTGATGTCTAACTTAAAGGTGTCTCGGTCTTTAGCAATTTTCTTATAAGAGTCTCATAAAGTAGAAAAATAAGCAAGGTTTCTCAAAGAGAGAATAATGAACTAGTTATTTGTTTGACTCAAATTGATAACTCTCTGATCACCTTCTCTTAATATATCATGAAGACTAACCAAGGAAAGCATATCTTCCAGACCAGAAAAACAAAAACTAAAAACACTAGGATACCTACCCTCTCCCCCATCCCTGACTTTTAAAAAAGTTGACAAGGCGCTTCTAGCTAAAATTATCTGTGTTGATGACATTACAAAAAACCAAGGATCAGAAGAGAATGTTTCTTTCATGCCTTCTACCAACCCTCCAACTTTCTGAATTGTGACTTTCTAGTCCTCTAGTCATCCCCTTAACTTCACCATCCAGGACAGTTCATGACAGACAATTCTCCCCTGGCCTCTACTGACAATGAGCAAAGGCTACAGTCCAAGCAAACGCATGCCTCCTCCCTGGCAATGGAATAGGAAACAAGGAAAGGAGGAGGCAGCCCACAAGCGGAGCAAAGCCTGCTTTCCCCCACACCTTTACTGGTGGCAGGCCACTGACTTTCACAAGCGTACAAGAATTTAATCTGTCCTGCACACCACCCAGTTCAGATGCTTATCCAAGCGCTTGGTAAACATGATCTTTCTTCTCCAGCCGAGATTCAGATCGTACCTGAATTCTATTACCCTGATTTCCTCTTGGCAGTCAAGGATGGGGGCAGCTATAGAAATAATCTGGGCCACCAGCCCCTACAGGGAGGGATATAGCCCAAAAGCTATGAAGAATCAGGTTATCGGCACAAAACTTCCAAATACAAACAAGGGAGGTTCAAGGGACTATAGCTTGATACTAAAGCTATGTAACCACTAAGCCACAGGAAAAGAAAATTGAGATGTCTACCTTAAAATGAAATTACTAAGAAACCATTTGTGTCTCTATACTGTTCAAAACGCTGTAAAGACAAGTATTTTCTGATTCTGTCTTTTCTGGAAAAGCAGATGTTCATAGGACAACACACATTTGCCTCCAGCTCAAAAAGGCTGATGGGTCAAGATTATGAGAACAAGTTAGGCTGTCAGACAAGAACTGTGACACACTGCCAGTACAAAGATTTACATCTCCCACCCCAGATACCTAGAAAAAAAAAAAAAAAAAGAATGGAACTAGATTGGAGGAAGCTCATGAAATCTAAGTTCCCATCCAGCTCACCAGTAGTTACCCAAATGAAGTAGAAGATGACAAGCAATGGGGGTGGGGGGTACAGTTTCCATGACAACCAGCTGGCTCAGGCAGTTTCTTCCACAAATCGGCATTTACAATAGAATTCTCCGCAAGACTGAAAAGGGAGAACACACATTTTCGTGCCCTCATAAGGGCATGCGCACAGGGAGCAAGCCTGTATCAAAAGCAGAACCCTAGATGGGAGTCCCAGCAAAAGCTTCAGACTGGGTGAGGGTGGAGGTGAGGGTGAGGGTGAGGTGGGGGTGGGGAGGAGGGTCAGTTGCTGTTCTCTTTTTTCTCCTTGCACAGAGGATTAGTTCTCTTTACAATGAAACAAAAGTTTGCAGAATCAAGATCTGTTACTATTGGTTTAAAGGAATAAGCAAGACACCTGGCTTTTGCCTGTAGCCAGAACCTAGGCACAATGCCTGGCCTTTGGTTCAATCAAATCATACCAAGAGTTAGAGTGGAACTAACTACTGCAAACCAGAAAAAGAAAGAAATATGGTCCCGGGAAACATTATGTTTTGTATTTTTCTAACCATCTGAAGTATAGCATGTGGTTTTGATCTTTCGGTCTACCCACCTATGACCAGCTTGGAGGACACGGTCTGAGCTCCTTCCTTCACTACCAGGAAGCAAAGATTCCCAAGGCAGGAGGGAGGGAACACAGCAGCAATTCCATCACATTAGAAGATGGCCGACAACTGCTTCAGCTAGGAAATGAGTGTGGTTTAAAAGCTACCATCCTCCACACCGAAGGATATTCCCCACAAGCACACCATAGCCCTTAAGGCAAGAAACTGACAGTGAACGTGTGCTCAGACAGAGGCAGTTCAGGGACAAAGACAGAAGAGTATTAGCCTAAACCTGGCATTCTGCCATTCTGGGTTTTTCTTTTCAGACAAAGCCACAGATGAAAGTCAAAGGAGAAGAGTAGTAGAAAAGTTCATCTTGAACCCTGCTAGTAAAGGACTTCCTTCCCCAGGCTCTGTGTTCACAAATGTATCTACTTGTGTCCTTGTGGACTTTAAATTTTCACAAGGGGAGAAGCAAGTTGGAAGGAAGGGAGTAGAAATATCAGCCCCAGAGCAAACAAAGGTGGAGCCTGAAGGAGGCACTCAGAGCAAAGGGCTGTGTGCCTCTCCCCTATGGGTACAAGCTCTAGTATGAGGGGAAGAGAAAGGCAATTAACAAGAAAGCAAATGGAAACCAAAGAAAAGGTTATAGGGAAGATCATACAATGAGATTTTTCGTAAAAAAAGAGAAAAATGGGCCCACCAGACCCCTCTCCCCCAAAAATAGGAGAGTCACACACTAGTCAGACATATTTAATCCCCTCCAGAGACTGGGATTTTGGGACTATGCCAGAATCAAAAGCGCTGCTTGATTAGGCGAGCTGTACACTTAAAAATGATCAAAATGACTTTATGCTTATGTATTTTTACCACTACCATCAACAAAAACAGAGACTGGTTTAAATGTTAGCCTGCTTAAGTCTAGCATGAAATGCAAAGGAGACTCAAATCGAAAGTGGTTTTGACAAGGTGCTACATTGCAAAAGGCTGAAAAGAGAAAAAAGGAAAAGGGGCCCCAAAACAACCCAGAGTTTCAAGCTTTGGACTCATTCAGATTCACAAGGGTCGGCTGTTCACACAAAACCAGAAAAATAATGAACTGACAAGCCCACTAGCAAAGTGAGATACCATCAGGGAGTGCTGAGCTTCCGGCACCAGAGGGAGGAGCCCGCAAAACTCACATTCCTGAAAGCCCTAAGAGGATAGCAGGTAGCCTAATCACCCCCTCCCCCTTTCCCACAGTATCTCCTTTGGAGGAGGGGTTCAAAGTTCATTAGAGCAGAAAGTGGAAAAGATCAAGCTTCCTGAAGCTTGGGAGTAGAAAGATAGTGGTTTCATCAATATTTAACTATCACCCTACTTCCCCCTGAGGACTTCCTCACTAGACCTCAGTTCAGTGAGCAAATTTGGTAGGCTCTGAATGAGCAGCTTAAACATCTTAAGTTTGCTCACACTGCTGCCTATCACTGCAGAATCATTAAGGGTGGAGGGTGGGGGTGGGGGAGTGGGAAAGGAGTCAAATTTTCCCACCAGGAAAATTACCAATTCCTGAGGAAAAATTTCGTCAGTGAGTAGAGGTGGAGAATGGGCCATCATTTACCCTAGAACTATTCTTAGGATGCCATTATTTGAATGTTGAACCTAAGACTGCAGCTTAACACGCGGTCAGTTCCTTCATCCACTCTGTCTTCCTCTTTAAGGGGATCTTGTCTCCAGAACAAAGGAAATGAGAAAGTGTCACTAGTCAAAGAACCACCAAGTGGGTCCACTTCACTTGAATTTATAATTACAAGTTAGTGGCATAATGAACAGAGGAAAAACCCAGAGAAAGGTGACTGAGGAAGATAGCTCCCAGTTATTTCCATACTCAGTTATAAAAAGTTAGTATCCTAGCAATTTTAAGTATTAACTTGGAGGGCTGCTCCCTCTCCCCCCCCCCCCCAAATTCATTCATAGCCACTTCCCCGAGGAGCAGCCAATGCAAAGGGAAAAAATTACCAAGGGAAAGAACAAGGAATACCAATAAACCACAAGAGTTCTTTCATTAGCTCTTAAAATTTTAGCAACAGTTACTTTCCTCTCTAACCTCAAGAGCCTCCAAAACCAAAGCCTCAACTCAGGAGACTGTACTCTTGACTTGGAAAATCCTAGGGCTTACTAAAACTAGCCCACTACTTCTAAACATAAATGGTTTCCAAAACCATTTATTTCATCAACATTTTATGTTCCAACTTCCAAATGAACAAATATTTATTGAACTTAAAAAAAAAAAACACTGGTGGATAATTGAGAAAGTAGCAGACTAACAAACTAGTGCTCTCTTGGGAACACATTATTGGCTCCATCAACCACCAAGTTGCCTAGGTCAACCACATGCACTTGCTTATCTTCCATCTGGAGGAAGGGTTGATGACTGGTGCGATCTGCACTGACCACTCTTCAGTAATAAGGCGTGCATCTGGCAGAAGTTCGAGATCATCATAGGTAGGGGTCAGGCAAGATGTGTTACTTCCTAAATTTGCACTAACATAGGAAGTGAAGTATAATCTCCTCTCCTCCCTCTGCTCGTAGATTGAGTGAGCAGGTTTAGCATTTGCACGGGCTCCGGGTTAGAGGAAAGGGCCCCAGGCCGGAGGATGGGAGGGGTTGCTGCGGCCTCAACCTCCTCCAGGGAGGGCACCACGCTTCCTCTCAACCGACTGCTGCCTCATTTCCTGAGCAGGAGGAGCGAGCGGAAAGGCTGCCAGCAGGCTAGCCGGGGGCTTTCCGGCGGCTCCCACCACCCCTAAACCCCACCCTTTCACAGCAAATTCGGCCCTGCGCTTCCCAGACCAGAGAAGCACCCACCTACTCTCACATTAGGACCGGAAACCTCAAACTGGAGCAAAGCCCCCTCCCCCTTTCTAGGGGAAGTGGGGGAGGGAGGCCGCTGAGCCCCTCCTCCGGCCGCGCCCGGCTCGAAGGGACTGAATGAATGAGCTGGGAGAAAAGAGGAAAACCACACCCAGGGCCCGTGAGGCTCAATTCCTTCAAAGGTCAAACCCGCTCGCCCGCCCACCCAGTTGCTCGGATCGCACTATCACTGTTTCACCCTCGCCGGCTGAAAGTCCTACTGAAGCTAAGTCCCCACACATGCTCTGGTTTCCAACTTAATATCCGAGGTGCGGGTCCTGGAGGACTATGCTCTACCTCAGAAGAAAAAAAAAAAAAGGAACTCAGATCGCAGTCCCAGCTGCTCCAGTGTCTGCCCCTCCCTCACACGCCTCGCCCGCTCCGTACCTGTTCCCGAGCCCGCCTTTCTCCCTCCACTTCCCGCTGCAAGCGCTCGGCCCTCTCCTCTGCATCGTCAGCCTGCTGCTGCAGAACCTGGATCTTGCGTTTCACCGCCTCGATGGTGGTGATCCCGGCCATGGTTCCCACCCAGCTTCGGCTTGCACTCGAGTGCCTGCCTCCTCCGCTCGGCGTAGCAGCCGCTTCTCACCCCTACTTCCGCCTACTACGCCCTGAAATACCGGAACTCAGCCGCCCACTCGCCGGATGTGACGCCACCCCCGTGCCTCCCTCCCAGGCTGGCGGGAAGGCAGTCCACCCGAGGGAAACCGACGGCGGGAGCGAGGGCAGCACCTGCCAGTCACCCTGGGTTACCGCTCCCGGCCTTTCCTTGGGCCAGTAAAGGGGGGCGGGGTTGGGAAGGAGAGCTACCATGGCAACCGGAAGGCACGTGGTGTCTAGCCACTCTTGCCAAGCACGCTGCCCACAATGGTTGGCCTACAACCAAGGGCAGAATTGTGTTGCCCTTACACCCCCAGAGTTGTCTCCCCCCCCATACTGAACCGTGACTTACCGTCCAGGCACTCTGTATCCTTTTTTTTTTTTTTAAGATTTATTTATGCATATAAGCACTGGGGTACAGGCCAGAGGTGTGGGGGGGTGAGAGGATTCACCATAGAGAGCCAGGAGCAGAACAGGCAGATCAACGGAAGCACACTGCTGAGGGGAGCAGCAGGCGAGGCAGGAGAGGTCTGCCATGCCATGTGGGTACCCTGCCTGGCCGGCAGCAGGGATTGAATTTGTGCTGCAGTGGCTGCTGCGGTTTACTTCACAGTGCGCTGCTTAACCCACTGCGCCACCAGGGAGGCCCCACGCTGTATCCTTTCCACAATATAAAATATCCTACAAATCTCTCCCACCTTTATCGCCACCCACACTACATAGGATCCAAAACTAGGTGCTAAGAAAATTCTAGATTTTCTGGGTCTCATGTTTAAGACCCCGCCACACCTTCTGTCTCCTTTCAAAGATGGCTCAGGTAGGTTCTCTTAGGTCTCTTGAAAGCTGATAAAAGGGATTATGGGAGTGTAAGACAGGTATCCAAAGTTCTCATTCTGCTTGGCATCAGTTGTGAACTTAAGTGTTCTATTTAGAATACTGGCCTTTTTGCCCTGTTAATTTTTGAGTAAATAGGCTGCTTACAACCTGCAATTCCACCAAGCTTTCAATGATTCTGGATTGGGTAATTAATCATCGCTTACAATTCCTTTGATAGGTGAGAAATATATCTTAAGCCCCTATTTTATCAAGAAGAAATCCTCTATTATAGACCACCGTTACAGCAAGATACCAGTGCCTGGAAAACTGAAGCATAATAATGAGCTTCTGTGTTAAAACTTTCATTGATTTCGCCCCCCCCCCCCCCCCCNCCACCGTTACAGCAAGATACCAGTGCCTGGAAAACTGAAGCATAATAATGAGCTTCTGTGTTAAAACTTTCATTGATTTCGCCCCCCCCCCCACCCGGTGGCGCAATGGGTTAAGCACCGCACTATGGAGCTTCAGCAGCGACCACCGGACCACAGCTCAAGTTCGATCCCTGGCCAGGGAGGGAACCCACCTGTGCAGTAGACCTCTCCTGCCACACCCACTGCAAAGCAGTGTATTTTCGTGGGTACACCTCAATAATTTGCCTATTCTGCTCTCCAGTCTCTCTGGTGAATCGTCTCACCACCACCACCCTGCACCCTTACCCCAGTTCTTGTGTGCATAAATAAATGAAATCTCAAAAACAAAAAACGACTTTCACTAATTTCACTGCATCTTCTGCGTCCAGATACCCCCGAGTTATTTATGAGTTAGAAATTGCCCTGTGGAATTATTAGAAGCACAAATAGTAAAGAGATGAGAATGTTATTATTTTCCCTCTTATTTTTTTGTATTCTCCCACCTTCCCTTAAGTAATAGCAATAGACCACTCTTCTGGTGCAATTTGTGCAACAGAATTTAGAATTAATACTCATAGGGCCTTCCTGGTGGCTCAGTGGGTTAAGCAACGCACTAAGAAGCAGACCACTGTCACTGCAGCATGAGTTCGATTCCTGCTGCAGCAACCTCTCCCGCCTTGCCCGCTGCTGCTGTGTTTCTGTTGATCAGCCTGTTCTGTTCCCGGCTCTGTCTCTGGTGAATCCTCTCACACAATCCCCCCGTCCCCACCCCCGCCTCTGGCCTGTACCCCAATTCTTGTATGCATAAATAAATTTTTTTAAAAAAGAAAAAAAATAGACTTAATACTCATAGCCCCTGAAAGTATTGGTAGGTAAGCTAGGTGCTGCTCTTATTTCCTGTTTTGTTTTTTCTTGATTATTTATGCATATGAAATGTAGGGTATAGGCGAGAAGTATAGGGTGGGGAGGTAAGAGGATTCACCAGAGTGGGGAATAGAACATGCAGATGTACTGAAATACACTGCTCAAGGGAGCAGCGGAGAAGATAGGAGAGGTCTGCTGCACCGTGTGGGTTGCTCCCTAACTGGAATCAAACTCACAGTGGCTGCGGATAGCTTCATAGTGCTGTGCCTTAACCCCTTGTGCCACCAGGCCCACTCTCATTTCCTGGTTTTGAGGACACTCCTTCAGAGGCTCTGTCTTCCTATCTCCTTTTAGAAATACTGGTGGCACAGTGGGTTAAGCAACGCACTATGAAGCAAACCGCAGCTACTGCTGCATGAGTTCCATCCCTGCTGCCGGCCAGGTGTGGGGGACCCACATGGTGCGGCAGACCTCTCCTGCTGTGCCCGCTGCTCCCCTCAGCAGTGTACTTCAGTACATCTGCCTGTTCTGCTCCTGGCTCTCTGTGGTGAATCCTCTCACCACCCCCCACATCTGGCCTGTACCCCAGTGCTTGTATGCATAAATAAATAAATCTTTAAAAAAAATACTGAACAGGTATACTGGTGGCAAAAGGGATTAAGGCAAAGCGCTATGAAACTATCAGCAGCCACTGAGGCATGAAATAGATCCCTGGTGGGGGAGGTGACCCACAAGTTGCAGCAGACCCTCTCCTGCCTTGCCCACTGCTCCCCTCTGCCGTGTATTTCAGTAGATCCGCCTGTTCTGTTCCTCACTGTCTCTGGTAATCTCACTTCCTGCTCTATCCCATACCCCAGCTCTTGTATGCATAAATAAGTAAAAATAAGTATATTTTAAAAATCTATCTGAAAACTCCATCAAGATGGCCTAAGAATTTTCTAAGTCTTTGGAGAAGTCTGATCAGAGAATATGGAAGCAGAATTGAGGCTTTTTTCTTTGGATGCTGATCAATAGGGGGCACTATGCCACCTGCCTTTTGCCTAGTGAATACCAGAAGCTCTCATCTTCAACAAAGCAAAGGGTGTTGAGAGCACCACTGCATTCCTGAGGCTAGTAGAATTGAACAGATAATCTTCCCTTGATCCAGAGAAACAGGTGGATTGACTCCCATTAGTCTCTAAAAGCATGATGGATGGGCACCAAGGGGTGCTATTTTCCTGGTGACCAAAAATACAACATATCAACAGGTGTATATGTCCACCACGATCTCCTCTTCCATCCCTCCCACCTCTTGTCATTAAAAAAGGGAGTGTTATGATGATGTCCTGTTTCACTCCACTTACCCTTGCTTTCCCCTAAACAACTTCTATTTCATCTCTAATTGAAAGGACCTTCAACATGGTTTTATAGCAAAATGAATGCCATGTCACTGAACTGTATACTTAAAAGTGATTAAAAAGGAAAAATTTATCTTAATGTATATTTTGCCACAATTGAAAAAAGGGGTGGGGGAAACTTGCAGAGAAACTCAGGCAGAAAAAAAAAGTTTGGACTGACCTTGCCACACCCTGTCCTTTCTTTGTTTAAGCCTTCCTAGCAAACCCTATGCTTTCCAGAAAGCCATCTCAGATAACCTGAACTACTGTGCAAACACCCACTTACTGACTCCCTCCTTACGCTCTTCCCCTCAAATCTACATAAAAGCAACATGCTCTCTTCTACTTGCTTATGAATCTCAAGGGCCGAAGTCCAGTTGTGAACGTCCTTTGTATTGGAACGGCACACCCTCCCCCTCAAAGATGTAATATTGCTGATGACTCTGGCCCTTGCTCTCTACTTTAAACCTTGTTGCTGCCTCCTTCCTTATTCTGTCCATTTCCCCCAGTTCCTATAAAAGCCTCACTTTCTTTTTTTGACCATTTGAGGTAGGGTGTCAGCAAACATTTTCTGTAAAGTGCTACGTAATAAATATTTCCGGCTTTTCAGGCTATTAGGGTGTTCTCCCTGGTAAAGAGACAGCAGGTAGACAATATGTAAATGAACGGGCATGGCAATGTTCCAATAAAGCTTTGTACAAAACCAGGCTGTGGCAGGATTTACCCCATAGGTGGTAGTTTGCTGATTTGAGAAAAGAAAACTTTCTTCCTGCTTCCATCTTGACCCGTGCTAGCAGGCTTCATGCCCACAGCTTGTTTTCCTACATTTCTCTGAGGGTACTTGTTTACTCCCTTGATCAGAAAGCTGACAAGGCCAGAAGTTAAATTAGTTTATCTTACCTACACTTTACATATTTAAATGGATTTTGGTGGATTCATATATAAATGATTATGTCTAAGTGGGAGATGATGCGTGTGTGTGCACACGTGCGTGCGTGTGTGTGTGTGTGTGTAATTGTAGCACCCAGAATTCATGCCCAGGAAATTCCTTTGTCTTTCTGACGATATTGGTCTATTGCCTTAGAGCCTCAATGTCACTCTGTCTCCCAAGATCTCAGGTTAGACTTGTTTGTTCTTTTGTTGCTCCTGGAAACGCTTCCTCAAGCCCACACACTAGCTGTTTCAGCCTAAGGACTTTTTCCCAGAGACTTGTTATTAAGCTGACCTTGCGCCAGTTTGTGAAAAAACGTCTATCCCCTTGCATGTTTGTTGGAACCATAGAGGTTTATCCATCTATACTGGGAACCTAGGTTAGGCAAGTCCCGCAGATTATCAAGCACTTGTCCAAAGCCCTGGGGGTGGACAAAAGGAGGTCATCTGTGGGTTCTGTTTTTGCAGTTTTCAGTAAGAGAGAATTAATCATTTACAGTGGCCTAAACTTTTGGAAACTATGAATATATATAATGTTTATGAGCCTTCAACCTCTAGCTTGATATATTCAACAATTGTCATCACTTCCCTGGGGCCACTAAAAGTGACAGGAAGCCAAAGCGGAGATAGGAAAGGCCAAATGTGAGGATCCAAAAACATCTGTGACTGGTCCACCCTACTCTCCAGCTATTTTGTGAAACTAAATGTGATTTAAAAAAGCACGTTCAGGGGCCTCTCTGGTGGCGCAGTGGGTTAAGCAACGCACTATGAAGCAAACTGCAGCCACTGCAGCACGAGTTCGATCCCTGCTGCCGGCCAGGGAGGGGACCCACATG
>JAGFMF010011585.1:3857591-3882446 GCA_019455555.1 Galemys pyrenaicus | reverse complement strand
AACCACAGACACCCCCCCCCCCCCCTCCATGCTTTCCCATCACTCTTGTTCTCTTGGACCTGGATTTAGCTGGACCATAGTTAACAGTTTAGAAGCTGAACCACGGAAAGGAAGGCTACACTACTTTCCCCCCCTTGATGTTCAGCAAATGAAAATTTGCTGAAAACAGACCAATAACCAGGAACTCTGCTAGGCACCTGGAACACAAGGTGGTGATCTGACAGCAGTTGGGGATGCCAGGGAGAGAGAAGTTCTGAGAGGCAGGTGCTGGGCACTAAGAGGCAGTTTTGAGTTTTACCAAGAGGAGCAAGAACTAGAACACATTTTATAATGCTGAAATGTGCCATGTGTGCCGTGTGCTGCTGGATGCAAAGAATCACTTAATGAAAACCAGCATCAGCATTTGGAGTTAAAGAGCTCTTGCTTTGGGGCCTCCCTGGTGGCATAAGGGTTAAGTCTCAGCACTCCTTGCTATATGGCCTGATCCCCAGCCAGGGAGATGACCCATTTGTGGCTCAGCAGACCTCTCCTGCCTCGCCTGCTGCTCCCCTAGGCAGTAAATCACAGTAGATCCGCCTGTTTGCTTCCCAGTCTGTCTCTGGTGAATCCTCTCACAGCTCTTGCCTATACTCCAGTTCTTCTATGCATAAATAATTTTTTTTAAGATTTATTTATGCATACAAGCTGGGTTAGTTCAGAGACATGGGAGGTGAAAGGATTCACCAGAGACAGAGTGGGGAGCAGAACAGGCAGACTGACTGAAATACACTGCTGAGGGGAGCAGCGGGCACAGCAGGAGAGGTCTGCTGCACCATGTGGGTCCCTTCCCTGGCCGGGGTTTGAACTTGCACTGCTGTGTAGCAGACACTTCACAGTGCAGCACTCAACCCGCTGCGCCACCACGGAGGCCCCCATAAATAAATCTTAAAAAAAAAAAAGGAACTATTGCTCTGGCGTGATGGTGAAAACCTCAGAGGCAAGTGAGAAAGACAAGTAATGGCGGAGACTGAGATCGGGAGTGCCAGTGGGCACAGGCACAGGCATAGTGGAGACTTCAGGTTGCCCTTCCTAGAACTCACCATCAGGAGTTGTTTGTTGGCCAGTGCCACCTCTTGTTCCATGGTGTGCTGCATCCTTAGGGTGGCATATGGATTTCTCCTCTGATTCAACATCATCTGCCACAGACACCGAGTATGTAAAATTTGCCACCTGCCCCAGGTATAGAGATAGGGGTTGAATAGCTTGGTTAGGAGCAGAGATAAAACCCCATCAGTGAGGCTGCTTCACCACCAACACCTTTATGACAGTGTCAGACTACAAACTCTCTGAAAGGGCAACAAATTAATTTAGAACCTAGTATATATTAAAAAAATTCATTTAATCATCATAAAGTCATGTCTCATAAATGCTAATTTTTACATCATACAGACAAGTGCCCCAGGTCACTCTTGGTGGCAGACTTCGGTATCAAACCCAGTCTAAGGCTTAATCCCTCCCATAATATCAATGCTTCTCAACCCTGACTAAACACATTCCAAAATCATTGACTACGTTTTGATACATGAAATGATATATGTGTGTACATATTTATACATGTGTATGATTACATCAGTATTCTGTGCTCAGGATATTGTGTTGACCTTTTAGAAAACAATTTTTTACATGACTAGAAAATTATCTGTATAGAAATCTATTGAGTTAAAAGCTTGAAAGCTTCAGGGACCTACCTCCCTGGTGGTACAGGGTTTAAAGTCTCAGAGTGCTATCAAGATATCGCCAGCTCCTGCAGCATGAGTTTGATCCCTGGCCAGGGAGGTGAAGCACATGGCACCGCAGACCTCGCCTCTCTCGCCTGCTGCTCCCTTCAGCAGTGTATTTCAGTCAATCTGCCTGCTCTTCTCCTCACTCTGTCTCTTGGGAATCCTTTCACCCTCCTCGCACACCATTATGGCCTAGACCCCAGTTCTTGTATGCATAAATAAATTAAAAATAAGCCATCCTGCTGCCCACTTATGACTATGCAGGTGTTTCTCTTCACCAACTCTCTCCTCTGTAGGACAGCAGCCTTCCTGCCTGCTCATGACCTGTGCCATGCAGGGGGTAGGGGGGCAGGAGGGGTAAGGAAGGTGTCTCTTCACTGACCTCCCTCAGTGAAGGCAGTTCTCCTCAAGGCTGCTGTGTGCAACCATGCAGGCCTCTCTCAGCAAACCTACCTGTCCCTTTGAGGATAGCTCTTCCTGCCTGCTTGTGTCTATGCAAGTGTACTTTACTCTTCTGTCCCTTTCCCTAATAAACCTGCTCTTTAAGATTAAAGTAAATAAATAAAATAAAAATAAATCTTAAAAAAGTGAAAGTTTCATTCTTCTTTCTTTTTACCACAGTTCTAATTTTGTGTCTTTCCTATCATATATCAGTAAGTATATACATATGTATGTATATCATATAGATAACTTTTAACATGAAACCATTCATTTGTATCTGCAGTATCATCAACTTGGATAGTTCATAGCAGCACAGAAAGATTTGCTTTGTTCTGTTTAAAGTTTGCCTAATATTTCTGTATCCTCTGTAAGGTAAATGGAAAAGTTATCAGGCTTTTCCGCCCTCCTGCCATTGGTGTGATGATGGACACCTGTGGTGCTGCACACATGCCTAAGTGTGCATGTGCAAGTGGGTGCACCTGGGTTTAGACATGGGTGTATAAAGGCAGCATCACAAGGACGCCAGAAGAATAGCAGAACAAGAGAAAGAGAGAGGAGAAAGAAGCAGCAGCAGTAGAAGCAGAGATGAGAGGCTAGAGAGGCCAGAGTGAAGATGCACTGGGGGCTAGGAGGCCTGCCAGGCTTCTGGTCCCCTGGCCCCCCTGCCTGCTGTGCACCTGGTCGCCTCTGATAATAAAAGCACAAAAAGTCACCAAGGGCTCCAAGACTCTATCCTTGACCTGTCTGCCCAGAATCATCAAGAACTTGCTCTGTGCCCTTCCCAGCACCACACATCACTAAACCAGCTAGGTTATTTGTAGTTTTTGAAATTTTGTAAACAATGCTACCATGAATGCTCTTGTACATTCTAGTGCTTTTGCAGGTATATTCCTAGAAGTTGCCTGTTCAAAGGATATGCAGATTTTAAATTTTGATAAGACTTGTTACCTTTCTAAACATTCTATATCAATCTTGAATCCTACTAAAATTCTATGCACTCTTGTTACCTCACATCCTTGCTAGTTCTGGACAACCCATGAAACCTTAAAATACAGATATAACATATCTGTCAGAATCTTCTGGGTTAAAAAGTGAGTATGTTTTCTTAACACTCTTCCCAGGTGAAGGAGATGTAAACAAAAATTGCTTGAGTCTTCTCATTCATTCAATAAATATTTATTGTAAACCTACCACATGATTAGTACAATGCTAGGCAACAAATACTTGAATTCTAAAAAGGAAAGGAACAAAAAACTAGCTCCAATTTCCTCTCAAAGAATAGAAAGCAAGAGCCAATGAAAGCCATTGTCTATCCAGCACACTAGGCTGGTCTCTGCTTCTTGCCCCTTATGTTTTCCTCCTGATGAGCTCCTAACAAGATACAGCAGACTTGAAAGTGGCTCCAGGAGGACAGCAGGGTGAAAAGGTCATGCTGAAAGGTCAGGGAAGCAGATAGGAGCAGAGATTACCTGTCAATCATCTTCTTAAGTCCCACGGTCCTTTGTAAGCTCTGCAAGAAAAGAGAGCTCTGTCGATCTGCCTTGATTTTCAGTTCCTCATTCCAGTACCCTGTGCTAGTCCGAGATACATAGGTCTTTCTCTTTTGAGTGACCAATTTCCTAGAGATTGTGGGAAGAAGGCTCTACTTCTTTTAAGATTACTCAGAGTAAACATGCAGGGGTTGGTATGGAACAAGTATTTGAATACCTATGTGGCAGACATAATCTCCCATTTCTGTTACTATCCTGTTACAATAGAGGGCCTCTCTCAGGGAATGGTTTACTCTGGTAAATTGATCTGGAAACCTCAAGGGAAATTCCTCCAACCCAGTCGCCTCCTTCCAAATCTGCATACCCCTTCAACTTTTGATATCTTTTCCATAGACATGTCTACAGACTTGCTTGATATGATTCTCAGAGACTGAGCAGGCTCTCCTGTTTAGTCCAGTCACTGAGGCTTTAGTAGTCATAGCAACATTTACGCTTCCAACAATGACCGTAGGTCTAGGAGTTGATTGGTCAGTTGGCCTGTTGCCCTGGAGACTGGAAGGGAATCCTGGCTCTCTAGCCTTCTATTCATGATATAGGCAAGTCTATGAGCAAAAACCAGAGTCCCAAATTCAGTCTGTCTTCTGTTAGGGTCTCAAGGAGTATCTGTATGGTCCTATGTTCAGGGTATATCACAATCCTACTAATTCTCTGGAAGAAAATTCTCATGACCTACCATGTTAAGTAAATGTAAACACCGTACCATTTTTTTTAAATTAAAAGGCAAATGTGAAAGGATGACTCATATGCTTTATTTCTTAATTGTTCAATTTATTAAATAATTTATAAAGTCAGACCAGTACATTGGTTTGACCATTCCTTCATACTGACCCAATGCATCCTCAACAAACAAGGGTGGGACTATGCCAGGTATACAAAACATTCCCTCTTCAATGTATTCTTATTAAATTGGTATTAAAAGTGGAAGGCAGATCCTCGCATATCAGATAAATTGTGTTATTGTTTCAATATAGCCTGACTTAAGTGGAGTACAGGAGTTAGTCATTCCACATTCCAGCCATGGCCTCACATACCTCTTCATGGCCCTACCAATTTCTGTCCCAAACCGAAATTCCCATTCAACCGAAAACAAAGCAATACGTACAGAAGACGCTAAGCCCCCTTATCCCAATTCTCACCTATGGGATTACTTATATCGATAGATCAGAAAAGGGTAGATGAATTATGATCAAAATCAAATGAGGATCATTAAATAAAACAGAACAATTGCAACAATATAAATGACAGAACAATAAGAAGAACACCTGAATGCCAGAAAAAAAGCACTACCAGGGGAAAATAAAGTCATAACTGAGGTTTTGAGACTGGCCATAAAAAGGGTTGGAGAATGATTCTCGAGGCACGAGCTCTAAGAGCTCTGGACACAATGGGAGCTTCGGATGACACAGTCTGGGTGTCTGGCCAGGTGACCTGGGGTTGCCCAGCAAGCACACGGCTGTCTGTCTGGCTCCATCAACAGCAAGAGTCCTTCAGCTCCATCACAGAGTACTCTCCAATGTGTTATAGTTGTCCTTAAAGCTCTTCAATTCAAGGAAGTGCTTGGCACGTTTACTCTTCTGACTGGAGGGGAGATATGTCACCTGAATGGTTGTTGGGGAGACTTCAGGAGACTGGGTTAGGTCTTTGGCTGCTGACTGGTGTTGTCGCTGAGAGCTCCCACTTCGTGCTTTGACCCTGAGAAACACAGAAGAAGGCAGGTCATGGATAGCATGAGGACAAATGGAAGAGTATAACTCAGGGTTTATCCATCCCATAAATGAAGGTGTAGCCAGTTTCCACCTTGTCTTACAAACTCGCTACTAAAATCCCACCTGGTAGTTTAGAAAATAGCAGAGAAGCCAATTTTCCCACTGGGTCTCTGTTTTCGACTTAACAGGTTCTTTATCTCACCATGCTTAAACAAAATTTTAAACTGTTCTGATTGACCTAATGTGCCTGTGCTGCTAATACACTCCCAGTCCAAAGAAAGTGACTTCAAAATGGATAATAAAAAATAAAGAAAGTGTTAGTGAATACTTACCATGTTAAGATACTAAACTTGTTACTCTACCAACATCCCTATATGGTGATGTCATCCTGTTTGCAGGTTAGGAAATGGAGGGTCCAATAAGTAACATGCCTAGCTTGCAAAGCTAGTGTGTAAAAAGAGCTGCGATTCAAGCTAAGTTTGTCAGATATCAGAGCCTATTCCCTTTTTTTTATATCCACTGATACTTTTTAGAAACTAAAGAAACTGAATTTTTAAAAAATTGTGGTAATATATACATTAAATGGACCATCTTAACTATTTCTATATGTATACAATTCAGTATGCTACGTTCATACTGTTGTGCAACGAATCTCCAGATTTATTTTCATCCTACAAAACACCTTATTAGACAACTCCTTGGTTCCCATTCTCTCCAGTCTCTGGCAACCAGCATTCTACTTGAATTTTCGATGAATCTGACAGCTCTACGTACCTCACAGAGTGGAATTATACAGTATTTGTCTTTCAAAGAAACTGAATTTTGAGCAGGCTTCCTGCCTGACTTCCAAATACTCTGTCCATCTTATTTTTATTTTCATTACTACTCTAAGTTTTTTACTAGGAACTTTTATCTTTAGAAGTAAAAAGTACTTTATTTTTAGGGACAGAAGACAGAACAGACATGCCTCTTATGTTTTGAGAAAGAACAATGTGCAACAGAAAACAGATGTATACAGGGCCTCCCTGATGGCACACTGGGTTAAGCAATGCACTATGAAGCAAACTGCTGCCACTGTAGCACCAGTTCGATCCCTGCTGCCGGCCAGGGAGGGGACCCACATGGCGAGGCAGACCTCTCCTGCTATGCCCACTGCTCCCCTCAGCAGTGAACTTCCGTTGATCTGCCTGTTCTGCTCTCTGCTGTCTGTGGTGAATCCTCTCACCCCCCACACCTCTGGCCTATACCCCAGTGCTTGTATGCATAAATAAATAAATCTTAAAAAAGAAAACAGATGTATTCTTTTCATCGATGTTAACTTTTTATTCTAGATTGGTTTTTCTTTTCCACCTTGTCATTTTAACATAAACATAAACAACTTAACTGTTTTATTAGTACTTATATAAAACATTCAGACAAAACAATTACCTTCTATAATAGACAACTGATTCTACAGTGACACCTTTACTTCAGAGATATTTACCAATGATTTAAAGTGGTAATACAAATGGGTGGTTATTAATTCTTACTTTTATCAAACCAAACACAAACGCAGGACACTGGGCCCAGAGAGTTGAGCGCTGCACTGTGAAGCATCTGCTGCACAGCAGCATAAGTTCGATTCCTGGCCAGGGAGGGGACCTACATGGCACAGAAGAACTCTCCTGCTTCGCCCACTGCTCCCCTCAGGAGTATATTTCAGTTGATCTGCCTGTTCTGCTCCCCGCTCTGTCTCTCACCCCCCGTGCCTCTGACCTGTACCCCAGCTCTTGAATGATAAATAAGTCTTTAAAAAAAAAAGTTTTCTACATCTTTAAAAGAAAAAAAAACCAGGACACTAAACTCTGAAGAGATGGAATCTCAATGAGCTAAAAAACCTTGCCTTTTATTGGGCTAACAGGTTACATTAATTCTGACATTTTACTGAGCTGGAACAAAAAATAAATAACAAGAAAAAGAGGTGCACAAAAGCAGAAGGTTTACTAGCTTGTAGAATAGGAACTGCTTTCTAATATGAGCAAGAGGCAGTTCTAATAGCCTAGGACATGACAATTTTTATTTATGCATACAAGAACTGGGGTCTAGGCCATAAGGGTGGGGGTGAGGATGAGAGACAGAATAGGAAGCAGAACAGGTGGATCCATGAAATATACTGCTGAGGGGAGCATGGGTGAAACAGAAGAGGTCTGCTGCGCCATGTGGGTTAGCTCCCTGGCCAGGGATGGAACTCATGCCACAGCGGCTAGTGACAGCTTGATAGCGCTGAGACTTTAACCCCTGTATCAGTAGGGAGGCCCAAGACCTGACAATTCTTATAGATTTTGTTACTGCTTATGAAGGTCATTTTCCTATGGGAAAGGAACAGCACTAGTAAATTCTCCCACCAACCCTTTACATGTTCCCCTCCAAACTCACACTGTGGCCAGCTCACTCAGGGCCTCCTGATAGCGCAGGTACTCACTCTGGCCAAAAACCTGAGGAAAAAGGAAGAGTGAATCTATCTCACTGTGGAGTATTCCATTAGTTCCTTAAAAGAAAAACCTGTCATTCAGCTTACCCCAGTTCCGTAGCGGGCTGTTTCATAGCCATCCAGCAGGGTATCAATGAGGGCCTTGCGCACACCTTTGAAAGGAGTGCTAGTGTTTCGAAGATCTAGCAAGTAGGAGCGGAAATTCTTGCCCATTAAGGAACGGGGATACCGGCCTTCAGTATGAAATGGGATCTCTGGGGAGAGAATAACAAAATTATACCCCTTCTCCCATTCTTGAATCTTTCCAGTTAATTTCCCAAATTTATGGTCCAATGAATGAGCTAGAGGGAAATTTTAATAGAAAGAGACCAGAGGTACAGAGCTGTGTGTGAATGGTCATCTGGTTGTGGCAACAGAAGAGTAAGCTATACCAACCATATACAATACCACCATCATCCCGTTTACCCTCCTACTTACCTATCCTGGCTTTCAGATATGAACTATTATTTTGGTGGAGACAGAGCATCTATGCAAATGAGTACAGAATGGAAAAAAAAAAGCACCAACTCTCTTTAGTTTCATGAAAAAGCAGATGCTGCCTGTTCTTTGTGGATAAACAAGCACATTACCACCATCTAGTTCATGAAACTATAGCTTACAGAAAAGAACAATAACAAATCCAGACTCTCTGGAGAATAAGTTGTCTATACCACTAACTAAGGCAAGACTAATTAGTAATTCTTACTAGGCATTGTTGTGCAGAAAGGACAAAGACTAACACATGAAGTAGGTTCTTCCTTCTCTTCCCCAAGTGAGCATTCAGAATTCTGAATGGATCTTGAATAGCCCTTACCAGAAGCACGGATGGCATCCAGAGCTTTCATCCTGTATAGATAGTTGTAGCAATCTGTTGAGAAAGAGACTGTTCTTAGGCATAATACTCAAAAGATTGTCCACAAATTAGTAAACTGCCTCCCCACATATGACATACTAGCCAGCTACAGAGGAACCACACAGCTGTTGGTTTTGCCAGAAGCTATGCTGACAAGTCTGAAAGCAAAGGAGTTTTTATCTTGTGGGATTCCTCACTAAAGCATCCTATAAGAGCCTGTCACATACTCTGATTTCCTTGAGATTCTAGTTGTAGTAGTCTTGTATCATCATCTGCAAGAAGCTGAGGTTCATACTTGATATCTTGAACTCTGGATAGTCGGTTATCAATCTCCTCTTTGAGGTCCTGTTCATATAAAAAAAATACACAATAATTTACCCTGTACTGTTTCCCTTCAATCTGGAAATGGAGCAGAGCAAATGAACAACAAAGATAAACGTAATAAAATGTTCATTTGACTAATATAATTTCCAGATAAGATTTAAGAATTTACAGGGTCAGGTTTTCTAAGAACCTCTCTAAGCTAAGACCTTTTAACCGCCAGAATTCCTACAGCATCATCATTTCTATCATTTGGATTTAGAAGAATCTTGTTTTAATAAAAAGAACTTCCTGGGCTGGGGAAAAAACAGATAGCAACTGGAAATATCAACTCTAAAACTCTGTAAGGTCTGTATATGGTGTAAAATAGTTTGGGGACTATTGTAACCTAAAGGGATGTGTAACTTCTAAAAGCTTTCTTCTAGAGCATATATAATTTTTTAAAAAAGATTTATTTATTTATGCATACAAGCACTGGGGTACAGGCCAGAGGTGTGGGGGAGGGTGAGAGGATTCACCAGAGAGCAGGAAGCAGAACAGGCAGATCAACTAAAGTACACTGCTGAGGGGAGCAGCGGGCACAGCAGGAGAGGTCCGCTGCGCCATATGGGTCCCCTCCCTGGCCGGCAGCAGGGATCTAACTCATGCTGCAGTGGCTGCAATTTGCTTCATAGTGCGTTGCTTAACCCACTGCGCCACCAGGGAGGCCCTAGAGCATATATAATTTTTAAAGATTTACTTATTTATGCATACCAGAACTAGGTTATAAGCCAGAGGTGTAGAGCGTGTGAAGATTCACCAGAGACAGAGTGGGAAGCAGGAGTGGCAGATCTACTGAAATACACTGATGAGGGGAGCAGCAGGTGAGACAGGAGAGAGGTCTACTGTGTCATGTTAGTTAGCTCCTTGGCTAGGGATCGAACTCATCTTCAGTGGCTCGTAATAGCTGACAGCACCAGACTTTAACCCCTGCACCACCAGGGAGGCCTGAACATATTTAAAATTTGGAAGTTATTCACATTCATGACCCACAACTCAGAAAGGTACTAAAGACATCACCTCTCACTTATCCAGAAGCAACCATTACTAAATTTCATATTCCCCTCTCAACAGGGTTGTCAGAATTCCAGCAATTTTTTTTTTGTATCTTTTTAGAAACTTCCATTGTGAAATACATCATAGACAAAATACACGTAACATGTACATTTTAAGTATTTATAAAAATCATTACAACGAACACCTATGTTAGCTGTACAGCTTATACACTGGAATATTACAATGACTTTGAAGTCATGTGTACCCAATTCTGAATGAAAGCAATCCCTACCTTAATTTGCCAACAATCTTCTTACTATTCCTGTTTTATCATGTGTAGCACTCTAAGCAAGATGTTTGGCTTTGTCTGGTTTTGAACTTTAAACAGGAAAATAGTTTTTGAATTCTTCTGTAAGCTGTCTTTCAAAATTTTAAGTAAACTCTGAGGCTGAATTTACAATAAAATGCATCAATTTTTAAGTGGGTAGATCAATTAGTTTTGACAAATGAATACACCCACTCAACTACCAATCCAATCAAGATACAGAACATTTCCATTATTCTCAAAAGCTCTTCATATTCCCTTGTAGGCAATCTTCCCCTTCTCTGTCCCAGCAATAGTGAAGTGCTTTCTATCAATATAGTTCTGCTTATTTTAGAGTTTCATTTAAAGGAATGGACTCATATGCTAGATATTCTTTTTTTTTTTTTTTTAGATATTCTTTTGTGAAGGGCTTTCTAGCTTTTTTTCTCACTCAATAGGTTTCTGGAGACATTTATTTTTGAGACTTACTTTTTTCATTCAGAAATATTTTGAAGTAATTTGTGTTTATATATTTATCTTGTTCATTTTCACTCTTAATAGTATCTTAGAGTTCATATATCCATTCTTTCTTCTTTTCTTAAAGATTTATTTATTCAGGGCCTCCCTGGTGGCGCACTGGGTTAAGCAACGCACTATTAAGCAAACCGCAGCCATTGCAGCACGAGTTCGATCCCTGCTGCCGGCCAGGGAGGGGACCCACATGGCGCAGCAGACCTCTCCTGCCTTGCCCACTGCTCCCCTCAGCAGTGTATTTCAGTCAATCTGCCTGTTCTGCTCCCCACTCAGTCAGACCTCTCCTGCCTCACCTGCTGTTCCCCTCACCAGTGTGTTTCGGTCAGTCTGCTTGTTCTGCTCCTTGCTCTGTCTCTGGTGAATCCTCTCACCCCCCACATCTCTGGCCTGTACCCCAGCTCTTGTATGCATAAACAAATAAATCTTTAAAAAAAAAAGATTTATTTATTCATACAAGAATTGAGGTGTAGGCCAGAGGTACTGGGGGTGAGAGGATTTACCAGAGACAGAGTAGAGAACAGAACAGGCAGATTGACTCAAATACACTGCTGTTGGGAGCAGCAGGTGAAGCAGGAGAGGTCTACTGTACCATGTGGGTCACTTCCTTGGCCCAGGATCAAATTCTTGCTACAGTGGCTGCGGATGCTTCACAGTGTGGTACTTAATCCCTTGTGCCACTAGGGAGGCCCCATATATCCATTCATTTTTTTTTTTTTAAGATTGTTATTTATTTATGCGTGTAAGAACTGGGGTACTAGCCAGAGGAATGGAGGGTGAGAGGACTCACCAGAGACAGAGTGGGGAGCAGAACAGGCAGATAGACTGAAACACACCGCTGAGGGGAGCAGCGAGTGAGGCAGGAGAGGTCTGCTGGCCATGTGGGTCACCATGTGGGTCCCCTCCCTGGCCGGGGATCGAACTCCTGCTGAGAGGATTGCCATGCTGCCAGTGGCTGCAGAGCTTCAGAGCTCAGTGCTTAACCTCTTATGCCACCAGGGATGCCCCCATATATCCATTCTTATGAGAACATTTGGTTTGCTTCTTTTTAAAATTATTACAAGTGTGCCTCCCTGGTGGCGCAGTGGGTTAAGCAACGCACTATGAAGCAAATCGCAGCCACTGCAGCAAGAGTTCAATCCCTGCTGCCGGCCAGGGAGGGGACCCACATGACGTAGCAGACCTCTCCTGCCTTGCCCACTGCTGCCCTTGACAGTGTACTTCAGTCAGTCTGCGTGTTCTGCTCTCCACTCTGTCTGGTGAATCCTCTCACCTCCCGCGACTCTGGCTTGTACCCCAGCTCTTGTATGCATAAATAAATAAATCTTTAAAAAAATAATAAAATTATTACAAGCAATGCTATGTATATTCTTGTACATGTCTCCCAGTACACACAAAAATTATTTCTCTGTGATAGGAGTGGGATTTCTGGGACTGTGGGTTAGATACATGTACAACCTATTATGAACTATTTTCCACAGTGGCTTTAAAAAATTATACTTCTACCATCAATGAATAAGAATTTAGATGATTTAAATTTTTTTTTTTTTTTTAAGATCCATCTATCCATGCATACAAGCACTGGGGCATGGATCAGAGGCATGGGGGGGCGAGGGGGGGGGCGAGGGGGGGCGCGAGGATTCACCCAAGACAGAGTTGGGAACAGAACAGGCAGATCAACCAAAACACACTGCTGAGGGGAGCAGTGGGACAGGCAGAAGTAGTCTGTTGTGCCATGTGGGTCATCTCCCTGGCTGGCGGCTGCGATTGAACTCGTGCTGCAGTAGCTGTGGTTCACTTCATAGTGTGTTGTTTAACCCACTGCGACACCAGGGAGGCCCCTAGATGATTTTTTTTTAAAGCAAAAGGAATCCTGATCTCATGGGGGTCAGGGGTAGCGAAGTCCCCAAATAGTACAAGGTTTGAATGATTCATGTTGTACTAGAAGCCAGCCCTGTATCTCTCTTTTAAGGGAGGCAGCTGGCATCTGGAGAAGTGAGGGTATGTGGAAAGAACACTGTTAAAGTTTAGGTTATAATATCTTCCTCCAGGCTTTCTAATACATAAGCAAAGAATAATGAAGAGTTAATATTATTGATTATTGAGAAAACACTGGTCTAGGAGTTATGTGAATCATGTAGTACTAGCTCTCCAGCTAACCTACTCTTCATTCAACAAGGAATCAATAATTGGGTACCTATTATACATATAGGTCCTGGCTTTATAGTGGTGATCAAAACTGCTGGTGCCTGCATGGTGACATGCATATGCAAGCTTATTATAGTCAGGTAGGAGCAAGAACTATTGAACAAATAGACAAACATGAAGGGAAAATCACAGTAAAATGTTATTTACAAAAAATCTTGGTATTGCACATGGCATAGCAGACCTCTCCTGCCTCGCCTGCTGTTCCCCTCAGCAGTGTCTTTCAGTCAGTCTGCCTGTTCTGCTCCCCACTCTGTCTCTGGTGAATCCTCTCACCTCCCTGGACTCTGGCCTGTACCCCAGCTCTTATATGCATAAATAAATCTTAAAAAAAAAAATCAGGGTATTGGGTCCTCCCTGGTGGCACAGTGGGTTAAGCAATGCACTATGAAGCCACTGAAGCATGAGTTACATCCCTGCCACTGCAGGCTGCGGAGGTGACCTACATGGCATGGCAGACCTCTCCTGTCTTGACCTTTTGTTCCCCTGAGCAGTGTGTTTCAGCCAATCTGCCTGTTCTGCTCCCCACTCTGTGTGTGGTGACTCCTCTCACCCCCACACCTCAGACCTGTACCCCAGTTCTTGTATGCATAATAAACCTTTAGAAAAAAATATCAGGATATTGTGAAAAAAGAGAGCACCTACTTTGAACCACATGGCACAGCAGTCCTCTCCTACCTTGCCTGCTGCTCCCCTCAGCAGTGTATTTCTGTGGATCCGCCTGTTCTGCTCCCCACTCTGTCTCTGGTAAATCCTCTCACCCTCTGTACCTCTGGTCTGTATCCCAGTTCTTATATGCATAAATAAACATCTTTTTTTTTTAATTTATGCATACAGAGCTGGGGTATAGGCCAGAGTAGCAGGAGGTGAGAGGATTCACCAGAGACAGAGCAGGGAACAGAACAGGCAGAAAGACTGAAGCACACTGCTGAAGGGAGCAGTGGGTGAGGCAGGAGAGGTCTGCTACGCCATGTGGATCCCCTTCAATCCCCTGGCTGGGGATTGAACTCGCCGCTGTGCAGCAGATGCTTCACAGTGCAGTGCTCAACCCGCTGAGCCACCAGGGAGGCCCTAAAGATTTATATATTTATGCATACAGGTACTGGGGTATAGGCAGGCCAGAGGCATGGGGAGGGGGTGAGACGATCCACCAGAGACAGAGTGGGGAGCAGAAAAGGCAGACCAACTAAAATACATTGCTGAGGGGAACAGCAGGCAAGGAAGAAGAAGTCTGCTGCACAATGTGGGACATCCCCTTGTTCCAGCAGCAGGGATTGAACTCATGCTGCAGTGGCCGTGGTTTATTCCACAATGCTTTGCTTAACCCACTGTGCCCCCAGGGAGGCCCAATAAATAAATCTTAAGAAAAAAAAAAATAAAGGTAGAAAATTCAACCACTGTAGCTGGATCCCAGTGATTTGTGGGAAGTCAAACAAAAGGAGGATGGGAAAAGCAGTACATGCTTTTTCAGAGAATAAAAGAAAAACGGGATGGTGTGCAGAAGGGTATCAAGAGGTCAGATTTAAGTTTGATTTGAGATGCCTATGGAAATCTAAGTGGGAATGTCAGTTAGGGAGTTGATATATAAAGCTCAGGAAAGAGGTCTGGGGTAGAAACTTTTATTATTTAAAGAGAGTATAGATGGGGTCTCCCTGGTGTCACAGAGGTTAGGTTGCAGCACTATGAAGCTACTGTCAGCCACTGCGGTATGAGTTCCAGCCCTGGCCAGGGAGGTGACCCACATGGCATAGCTTCCCCCACTGCTCCCCCTCAGCAGTGTGTTTCAGTAGACCAACCAGTTCTACCTACTCTGTTTCTGGTGAATCCTCTCAACCCTTCCCCCAACTGCATACCAGTTCTTTTATGCATAAATTTTAAAAAACCTTTTAAAAAGAGAGTACAGACAGAGACTATTGGCTAATTCACTTTCTGTACAACCTTGGGTTAATTAGCTTAGTTTCTTAGGTTTCAACTTGTAACGTGCATTACTGAACTACATGATTTACAGGGCCTCATAAAACTGAAAGTCTACAAAACCACCCATCTCATTTCAGGGGGCTAATTTTAACCACCCTCACTTCACCCTTAAACAAAAATTAGAAAAAAAACACTGGATAATTTAAAGCTCAGGCAGGAAACACCACAACACATAGACTGAGGCATTTTAACCCAAGTTCTTCATTCTACAGATGCAAACACCATGTTTCTCCGTAAGCTTACTCTTGTGCGCTAGCAAGTAAGCGAAGAGCCAAACTAACAGAGGTTGCTCAACCTACTAAACACGTGGGTAACTCAACAGGGAAACTTGGGAATTAAAGTCATCTCTAAAGATACAGAGAAGCTCTTTCTGGGTCCTAAAGATCTGGAAAACCTTAAGAACCTACCTTGGGGGCATTGTGTCCCACAGGGACATGAGGTCCCCTTCGAGATTTCATTGCAAAGCGCATGATTTGCCTCTTCACAAAAATAAATAGCAGCACAAACACCTGTCCAAGAGACATGAAAGTAAAGAATCTTTAATGAGACTTCTTAAAGCATGCTTTCAAATTCCCAGATTGGGGCTCCCATTGATGCTTTGGGGTATCGCTTGAGGCAAAGCATGACTGTCAGAAATGCAATGGATATAAAGAAGCTTGTAGCGGGAAGGCGTGGGGGTGGTCTGTGTCCCGGAGTTTAGAGGGAGGGTTCTCGGCCAGGGGCGGGGCGGTCCGAGTCTGTGACTTAGGCTCCCAAGTACTCCTGGGATAGAAGTCAAAGCCCAGAAAAAAAGCAGGTGAGTGGGTGGAGAGAGAAGGCAGGGAACGGCCCAAGAGGGTCTCTACTGGGTCAAAGGCGACAGCAGGAATGGGGTAGGGGATCTCCTCACCAGGCTCCCGTAGGCCATCACCAGCACGACATTCACCCCGGACAGCCAGTTACTGTTGGACGCCATGACCTCCCCACCCCGCGCAGAACTGCTCTGGTTTGCCCTGCCGCCCTATCCAGTCAGCCCGGGCTCCGCCGAGGCAACGGCGCCTGGGTTCCCTTAAGCTCCCCGGCCATTTCCTTACGGGCAAAGACCAAGGTAGACCCGGCCTGAAAACATGGCGGACGGGGGGGGTGGGCCCTCTGGAAAGAAGAACGACGCCTTCCCGCTACCCCCAGCACGTGACTCTGGGCAGCTATAGCGTAGAGTGCGGAGACGCGGAACTACGCCAGTAAGAGGAAGCGGAGGCCATCGTGTGTCACGTGGTGGAGGCGGGGCCGCCGTGGAGGAGGCAGGCGGACCCGCAGAGCTGGAATGAGGTGTCTCGTGGCGCGGCGGCACGCGCACGCTTGCGTGCGCGTTCCTTTTCGCGTCACGTGCTGGGGAACGCAGGAAGGCAAGTGGGAGGGGGAAGGCGCGAGAGCGAGCGCGAGAAGGAAAAGGAGGGAGGGGGTGGGGAGGAGGGAACCTTATATCACGTGATAGGGGCGGCGCGGCCCGGGGTGTCAGTGTGGAGGAGACTGAGGTAAAGTTGGGAGCGCAGCGGCGTTGGCGGCGGCGGTGGCGGCAGCGGCAACGCGGCGGGGCCGGGTATTGTCCGCGGCCCCTTTAAATCCGCGATCCCCCTTTTACCCTCCCTCCTTTTTCCCCTACCTCCGCCGTATCCCCCTCCCTCGGTGGGCCCCCCCCGCACCGTGTGTTCCCCTACTGTACACCCCCGTCCTGTTCGTGCGAGCCCTGGCGCCCCCCCTCCCCCTCCACCGAGTCGGCCGCCGGAGGTTTTGTTTATGGTTGGGTTCGCGGCCTAGTGGGCCGCGCCGGAGCCGGGGCCTCGATTTGGGAGCGTGGCCGGGGCGGGGCTTGGGGCAGTCGGAGGGGGGGGCCATGCGGCTGGAGCCTAAAGGGGGGGGAGAGCGAGAAAGAGCGCGAGCGAGTGAGGCAGGCCTGGGCCCCGCCTGAGGTAGGGCCCTCTCTGTACCCTGGCCGGTGCCTGTGGAGAAGACGAGGGGCCTCCTCCCTTTCCAACCCTCTGCGGGCCTCCTCTGATCCGGATCCGGCCTGGTTTGGGGGTGGAAGTGGAGGGGAGAGGGAGGGCGATGGGGTGGAGCTGCCCCGAACTCCCCCATGTGGCCCTCAGTTTGGAGTGCGGAGGATTAATTTGTTCCGGGTGGGAGGTAAAGAGGCGATTGGCCCGGTGAGCTCCGATGTGGCGCTGAGTGGGGCGAGCCTCCCATCCTCCACGCGTGGGCTTGCGTCCCCTCTCCGTTTCCAGCCTCTTTGTCAGCTCCTCTTATTACCTTTCCTTCTTTCTCACCGCCCCGGCTCTTAAAATATGTTTTTTTGCTTCTGTTTTTACCTTCTTGTTGTCCAGATAGTAGTTTTGGGAATCTCCAATTATGTTATTTGGGAAGCTGGACTCGGAGACCCCCCCCCCCCATAGGGTATATTACGCCTGAGGGTCGTCACTAGAGCACTGGGGTGTTTGTTCACGCTTCTCATAATGGGGCAGGCATTCCAAAATGCTCTAGACCCTTCACCTTGTGGAGACAGTCCCTAAATTGTTTTGCAAACTGATGTCACAAACAGACTGCTTCTTTTCCACCGTTCTTGAAATGTAGCCACCTCTGGTGTAGGATGTTGTGAAAAGAAAACCACCACAGTAACAGACGTTTTGTTGTTAACCTTTTTTTCTTTATGGCTTTTGACCCTCCCTGAATGTTAGAGGGGAAAATCATTTTTTTGTCTCCTCCCTCACCTTCCACCGCCCATATTCTGCTTTGGGGATATCTGATGTGACTTGCTGGGAGGCCATGGGGTCAGTGACTATCAGCTTTACTGGAGAACTAAAACATTTTGGCTGTGTATGGGTCGTAAAACTGCACCATTGTCCTTAAAGATTAGACTATCACAGTGATTATTTCCTTCGTGGAGGGGAAGTGTTGCAGGCATGTAAATTAATGATGAAAGGCCTAAAGATGTACTGTTTTGTTTTTGATTTTTATAGCCCCCCCTGCAAAATGTTCTGAGAAATATTCTTTTTCAAATTAGATTCAACTTGATGTGGGAATGGGGAGGATGAAGGGGTTATTTTCAGTCTAGGGAAATTCCTTCCTCTGTTAGAGGTAGCAAGCTTTACCACCCAAGTCCAACCTCAGTTTCTGAATTGTTTCACAAATTAATTAGATTGTAAGCTCCCTGAGGGCAGCATTAAGTCATTGTTTTTGTATTTCCTGAAGTACTGGACCCACAGTAGATATTCAATAAATACTTGTTATTTATTTTTTTCTGTAAAATTTCTCTGGCTATTTTTTTAAGTAGCTGGTTTTCAAGATATGGTTAAGGGCATTCTTGTGTTGAAACCTGTATCTGTTCCCACACTATCCCTTGGTCTCCAATACTTCTCACCTATTTTCTTAGAATGTTTTTATTTTCTAAGAAAGAGTACTTAAGATTTCTCATCACCACTGAGATAACTCTGGGTATGTGTCTCTACTTGTTACTAAAAAGCTGCTCATTTTGTGTCCTTTAGTGATCCATCCCAGATCACTTACTTTAGACCTGTTGCTAAGTAGTGTTACTCCTTAGGTGGTAAAATGTTCTTTGTCACATATTTCAAAGCAATTGCAAGAGATAAATGGAAATTAAGTAAGAATAATCATGAAGTTTTTCTCTCTCCTAAATAATAAGGTTTTCAGATGGTTTTTAAATGTTTATGTTGACTGCTGCAGTACATGTGGTCATACATGTAACTAGTCGTGCAGTTTACCTCTGCAGTGTAACTCATGCTCACAAATTGAAATTGCATATGGACTAGAAAGTTAATATTTGTAAGTTAGAATGATCATTCCCATATTAGAAACTTCATTGCAGAACCAATTATTGAGCATAATTTTCCTCCAGTTACTTTCTTGTTGATTTGAATCCCAGGGTACTTAGTTAAACAACACTTGTTTTTTGTTTTTGTAAATTAAGCGTTGAAATTTGACTGTAATGCTAGCCTGGGAAAATAAACTACTGTGTAACTAACAGCGCTGTACTAGCTTGAAATATTTACAGCCTTTGTGTGCACATGTGTGTAGAGGAAAGAGGTAATGGTTAAAAATTAGCCCTGAGGTTGCCTTAAAATCATTCTTGGTGATAGAGTGTACAATTCTTAATTTTTAACAATGACATTTAAAAAGTTAAGGCCTTTGCATTGACCCAGCATGGTGAAGGATTTATCCTTAGGGAAGTCAGCATTCTTTATGACCCAAGAAACAGGTGAAATTAACTTCCCTAATAGTCAATCCTTGCATATTTCTTTAGACCTCTCCTTCAAATCTAGCAGTGTTTCTGGGTAGTCTAGACTTACCTTGCATGAAGTGTCACTGATGGAAAAAAATTAAATATAGAGCAGAAAGGTATAAACTTACCTTCTTTGGAAAATGAAGCAATACAAAGTAATCTCTTATTTTGAGCATTCCATCATATGATGAATGTTTTCTTTGTTTACTAAATGCAGCAGCTGAGATTGCATCATAAAAGAAAGTATGAGTGAAGGAAAATTAAATTCAGTAGAATTCTTGCTTGTTAGAAGAGTTATAACTAAAATTGTTCTGGTTTGGGGGAGGCCCGGTGTCATCTTTTGTCTTTTTAAAGACTCAACGAAATCATCTTGCCAGCAATAATATCTCAAGTTTAAAATGATTTCCCAGAAGCCCTTCCAAATAAAACTTTGTGCTAAATACTTTTGGTTTGGGACTCTGTATATTAAGGTGAGTGGTGGAGGGTAATTGCAATTTTGGTTTCTTGAAACTGGACTAGGAGACTGACAGAAGCAGCCAAAAAGCAGTGTGTTGGAATTATTATTCAGGAAACTGACATTCTGGGCAAACTCACTGGGACTAATACATGTGTTGCTGAAGCCACAGGAGCATACTGGCCCTACAGCATGCTGGAAGTACAAACTAGGCAGAAAGGCTAGACTTGAGCTTGTCCCTTCCCAAAAGGTGGCAGTCACATGCAAGTTGCATAAAATGTTTTTAAGGCAGGTAAGGGTGTTTAAGTAGAACAGTATTTTAAATTGTTTTTATTTGGCTTATAGATTAATAAGCATCTGGAAGGCTTTTGCTTCTAGGCTTTACCTGTTTTTCCTTCTGTTAAAGGAATTTAAGATACTTTCACTTATAAAAAGCTTTTGGTTATTAACATTGTTTTACTTACTGTCAAGGTTGCAAAAATTCATAAAACCTATACTTACAGTGAACTAGTAATGAAAGTCTGCTTGTAACTTAAAAAAACAACACATTTACACGTTTTTTTAAATTGGATGTGGATTAACAGCTAAGTATCTTTAAGGAATTCATCAAACTAAGTCTCAAGAACAGGCGAATCTTCATGGTTTGTTCCTTTGAAGAAATGAAAGTGAAGGTACTGATGAAAGAGGTTGAAAACATTTTGCCCATAGTTAACAGCCTAAACTTTTTTTTTTGACTCTTTCAGTATTCTACCTTGTAAATACTGTTATTTGTATATACTGTAAATGATGACATCGGTGGGCACTAACCGAGCCCGGGGAAACTGGGAACAACCTCAAAACCAAAATCAGACACAGCACAAGCAGCGGCCACAGGTAAAGAACCCAAGGGATGTGGATCCGTGGGTAGCTTTGCTGATTGATACTGCTTTCCATCCAATGAAGCATCATTCTATGCTTTTGATTATAAATTCGGGTTCTTTATTCTAGTTTTCTAGTTCTTGTAATTAGTTGGAGCTTGATAACATAATGATGTTTTATTGCAGTATGCTTATCATTTGTTGCTTAATATTGCACTGTGAGGCTTAGGGAAAAAATAGGTTCTCTTATTTGTGTCTGTAAGATGGCATTTCCCTTCTTTCACCTGTGCCACTTTTAGCAATGCATTTCTTTCCTAGACCTTCCACCTTGACATCTCTCTAGCCAGCCTTTGTCTTGCTACCTTTCCCCTTTTCCTTGCTCTTCTTTTCCCCTAACTTTTTCTTCCTTTCTGGTCTTATTAAGACCCACCTAATGTGATTTTTCTCTTCCTGTGTGAGGAGTTAGAATCTTCATTGTGTTCCTTTAAAATTTACAAATGAGACACCCTAGAGTGTTGTTCTGTTTAAAGGAATACTTATTAACTTCCTCAGTACTGAGATTTATTTTTTTTGTTGCTGATATTTGTTATTTGATTTAGATGTGATATGTTTTCTATAACCAGTTGGTATTATTTGTTAAATAGTGAGAGAGGGGGCCTCCCTGGTGGCGCAGTGGGTTAGGCAACACACTATGAAGCAAACCACAGCCACTACATCACGAGTTCGATCCCTGCTGCCGGCCAGGGAGGGGAACCACATGGTGCGGCAGACCTCTCCTGCTGTGCCCGCTGCTCCCCTCAGCAGTGTACTTCTGTTGATCTGCCTGTTCTGCTCCCCACTCTCTGTGGTGAATCCTCTCACCCCCCCACACCTCTGGCCCCAGTTCTTGTATGCATAAATAAATAAATCTTTAAAAAAAAAATAGTGAGAGAGACTTAACTTACCCATGTATATGGTCAGATAAATTGAAGATATAAGGCTAGAGTTTGTGTCTTACCCATTTTTCTTTCACTTGTATTTCCAAATGTTTTTCTAACAAAATTTTAGTACTTAATCTTACTTGGGATAGTAAAATTCCTGCTGATCTTCTAAACATACACTATATATGCAGATATGCACAGTCTATCCTCAGACTAAACCTTACGGTGTTCTCAGCCCCAGAATAAGTGGATGATATTGGCTATTGCAGAAGCAGGAACAACACATGACTTTGTAAAGAACATTAATGTGAATTAAGGTGCATATGTTTCAAAGTGGTGCTGTGATCCCAAGATGAAAACCTCTTTAACTGTGAACATTGGTGAAAGAACTCCTGCTTTCACTGTTTTTTGTTGTTTTGTTTTGAAGTTGTACTGATTGAAGCATCTTGACTGGTGTTAGTTCTTTCTTAGTCATTTGTAAAAAGGAGAAGGAAATTGGGGTGGGTGGTGGAATGGACATTGACTATATATATAGCTCATCTATTTCTCTTAAACTGTTGCTTCTTGATCATGCCTTCTTAATCTTTCAATTTCTAGGCTACTGCAGAACAAATTCGACTTGCACAGATGATTTCGGACCATAATGATGCTGACTTTGAGGAAAAGGTGAAACAAGTGAGTGTATCACTAATTCGTTATAAGCTATGGTAAAAGGCATCAGGATTAAAGCCCATTTAAGTAACATAGATGTCTACCAGGATACTTTCTACTACAGGTATTGAAAAAAAATACGGTAGTTTAAGGCAATAAATAAATACTTTTACTGTCTGATTTATTATACTCTTTAGTTCAATGAGGTTTTATCTTAATTTTAACCTCGTTTTTTTTAACCTCTTGAATGCTTTTGTTGATTCCATTTTACAGATGTGGCATGTAGGAAAATGGAAATTTTTGGTATGCTGAAGTTTGAGTCTCTAGTAGTTCATTGTTTGATAGCTTTATAAATCCTTTTGACCCCATCCCTAATCATTATTAATGATTAGCTATTAATATTTTGCTTTTGGAACTAGAATACCACAATTTTATGTATTTTTCTTTTTAAGCCTGGTGCTTTAAGACTCAGCTAATGTCTTCTCTCTTTTCAGTTCTTCACTTAATGTTTTCCTTTTGTGGGCAGTGCAAGTTTGTCTTGATGTTTGCTGATCTTTCTCTTTCAGTTGATTGATATTACAGGAAAGAACCAGGATGAATGTGTCATTGCTTTGCATGACTGCAATGGAGATGTCAACAGAGCCATCAATGTACTGCTGGAAGGAAACCCAGATACGGTAGAGTGTTAATAAAGTGTTCTAGAAAGTGGGTCCCTGGTTGAGAGACTAGTAATATTCTAAAAGTAGCGATTAAACTTTCAGCAGTAACTCAAAGCAGAATAGTTTGCTCTCTATAGAGGGCAGTTGAAGATTGTTATAGGTTGTAAGTACTTATAATGTACATAGAATAAATAGAAAACAGATAAAATCAGTCTCCTTTAGTTCGTCTGGAATAAATTACTCATATTACATTAGTGACTTTTCAAAGATGGGTTAGTCTCCTTTAGAGATACTATTTAGTTTAATCATTTGTTTTGAGTGTATTTTTAAAATCATACATGGGATTTTGTAATCCAGAGTTGAATCTCTAGAGCTTTAGAGGTGCTAATAACAGTAGTTACTAATCATGAATGATTTCTGCTCATCTGTTTTATTGCTGTTGAACAAGTCACAAATTCTTGGATTCAGATTCCTGTATGTTCCCATTTTATAATACCTTTTCATTGGGTGAACTTATTTCTGCTGAGAGCAGTTTTTTACTGTCTGTTGACCATCTGGGAAGATGACAGAGCATATCTTGGAGGACCACTTACCTTGGAATATGGAAAAATTGTTTTACCTTTTCCTCTCATTTCCACTTATGAGATTTCTCTATTTGTGGTATCTTACCAAATTGTAAGTCCTTTAAAAATGGGCATGCTGCTTCACTAACCTTTGGGATGCTTTTGCAGCCCTTACTAAAGCATTTCTTTCTTCATGAGAAGTATGTCATTTAGTAATACTTTCATTTACTTGCCTTACACTGAGTTGAGAATGATACTAGAGTTCATCCTTAGATTGGTTTACTGAATTCATGTTGTCCCTTTAGCTAAATATTGGAGTTTTGTCAGTTTTTTGAGAGCATAAGAAATAGTAATGGAAAGTTTTTTTAAGTTGCATTTAAATTTGTACAGTTTTTTTCTTTAAAAGTGTGGTTATAGATTAAAATTTATATCAATGACCTTAAATTCTTTGGCTGTACAATCAGATGTTCATTTTTATTTTACTATAGAGTGATTGTCTCAAGATGTTTGGGGAGGGGGTGAAGTGGGATTGCCATGCTTTATTTAGGTATACTTTATACTATTTTTTTTTGGAGGTAGGGCATAGTCAAATTTGTTTCACCTTCTAGTGGTACAAGTCTGACCTATAGTATCAAAAGGGAAGATGGATAAATTGGAGGGTGGATACAGACTTATGCTATAGATAAATCATCTACTAGTAAAACCAATGGGAAGCAAAGTCATTTGCCAGAGATGTTGAATGTATTTAAGGTGGGTAAAGTCATAAAAAAAAAAACTGGCAGTGCTTTTGGGGAATCTTAGTAATTCTTTTTCTTTGTAGAACCCATCTAATGCCAGGTGCTGTTACATACCATAGAGGAGGGAGAGGGTAACAGGTTTCTGAAACTTGCCAGGTTTTGAGACAAATTATCAAACACTTTTTAAAAAAAAAATTTATGCATATAAGAACTGGGATACAGGCTAGAGAGGACTCACCAGAGACAGAGTGGGGAACAGAACAGGCAGATTGACTGAAATACACTGCGGAGAGGAGGAGAGGAGCAGTGGGTGAGATAGGTGCGGTCTGCTGTGCCATGTGGGTCACCTCCCTAGCCAGGGATGGAACTTGCGCTGCAGCAGCTGCGGATGCGTCATAGTGTGGTGCTTAACCCCTCGTGCCACCCAGGAGTGCCCAGATTATCAAAAACTTTTTTTGTAAAGATTTATTTAGACATACAAGAGCTGGGGTACAGGCCAGAGTCCAGGGTGGTGAGAGAGTTCACCAGAGACAGGGCGGGGAGCAGAAC
>JAGFMF010011585.1:3834199-3857456 GCA_019455555.1 Galemys pyrenaicus | reverse complement strand
CCTCCCTGGTCGGCAGCAGGGATCGAACTCGTGCTGCAGTGGCTGCGGTTTGCTTCATAGTGTGTTGCTTAACCCACTGCGCCACCAGGGAGGCCCAGATTTTCAAAAACTTTAAAAGTTGTTTTGAGTGTGGTTTCTAGGATTCCTGATTCAGATTGGGCTGTAAGGTTATTGTAACTTATGAATTAAAACTCTGAGCATAGAATGATACACCAGATATAATGAGGTTGTAAGAGTAGGCAATGAGGGGTTGCTGAGTCCCAGGTGAAAATACAATTATAAAAAAAAAAGTTATTACTTTAGTAAATATTTATTGTACACTCTTTAGAATATGTGAATAATTTTTTTAAAATTTTTTTTAAGATTTACTTATGTATACATACAAGAACTGGGTACAGGCCAGAGGAATGGGGTGGGGGGGTGAGAGGATTCACCAGAGATACGATGGAGAATAGAACAGCAGATTGACTGAAATAAACTGCTGATGGGAACAGGAGGCGAGACAGGAGAGGTCCGCTGTGCCATATGGGTCAGTTCCTTGGCCAGGGATTGCAGTGGCTGCAGATAGCTTCATAGTACTGCGCCTTAACCCTTTGTGCCACCAGGGAGGCCCTAGATAAATTTTTAATGTTAAATTTGCCTGTTCTTAAAATCGTTTTAAAATGTAAAGTATATTTAACAGTTTACTACTTCTAAAATTATAGTACAGTAACATTATGTATATCAACATTGTTATAGTCATCACCACACTCCAGAACTTTTTCATTTCCCAAACAGAAACTGCCCTTTAAACAGTAACTCCCCATATCCCCCTTCCCCCAGCCTGTAAGCTACTTTATTTTCTGTTTCTATGAATTTGCCTCTTTTGTGAGCTAATGAGTAGAGTTAAACAATATTTGTCCCTTGTGTCTGACTTGACCCGCATGTTTTCAAGGTTGTCCCATGTTTTCAAGGTTGTCCGTTTTGTGGTGTCAGGTTTCTCCTTTTTTTAAATAGTTTTATTTTGCACAATGTACAGTTGGTGGGGCCTGTTCATGCATCTTTACTAGCAGCTGGGGCATTTCTACCCTTGGCCTTTCTGGTGTAAATTACTTGTGCTCTTTGTTTTGATAAGTCCTTTACTAAGGAGCTCCTGAATGGTTACCCTGGTCAAGGAACCATGAATCTTCAGCTTCTCAGACTAACAGTGGGGGTTATGGGTTTACAATTAGGAACTTTTTTTTTTTTAAAAGATTTACTTATTTATATATACAAGAGCTGGGGTATAGGCCAGAGTCACGGGAAGTGAGAGGATTCACCAGAGTGGGGAGCAGAACAGGAAGACTGAAACACACTGCCCAGGGCAGCAGTGGGCGAGGCAGGAGAGGTCTGCTGCACCATGTGGGTCCCCTCTCTGGCCTGTGGCAGGGGTCGAACTCATGCTGCAGTGGCTGCGGTTTGCTTTATAGCCCGTTGCTTAACCCACTGTGCCACCAGGGAGGCCTTGGAACATCTTACCAAGTTTGTCACGTGACTTTGTCACACGAGGCTAGATTATTGAGCTTATCCAAAATTTCACCTTTGGGTCACTTGTTACTGGCCTTGTCCCCAAGTTTATTCATTGGATCTTTGTTTTTCTTGGATGTCTTTTGTGCATCCTCCTTCTTACCATCCTTGGGTCCATCGCAAAGCTTGGAGACCAGCACCTATCATAGCACTCTCTCTATGATAATTGGACAAAAAGGAAAATTTGTCATAATCTCATTACTTTTTATGAGTGAATAAGAGTCTGTCATGTGTCAATATTACATTTATTCATCCGTGGTAGATACTTGAAATTATTTGGAAATAAGTTGTAAGCATAGTAGTTTATTCTCTAAATTCTCCAACTTCCCTTAAAGAAGGATACTTACTTCTTTATGTGACCACAATATTACTATCTTATAATGAGAAAATTAGTGGTAATTTCATATTATACTTCATCTGTATTCTTTGAAAGTTACTAGGTATCAAATAGCTGCTGCTGAGCACCAGGGCTGTTCTTTGTGTTAGATAGTAACTAGGTGTTTGTCCTGGAACTTTTATTTGTCCGTTTGTAAAACACATGTGTACATCAAGTGTCTATATAAAAATTTTAATTTACAAAATTCATTTTCCCAAGGAGTGAGCTCTTTTTCAAAAACGTTTATTTTCCTTACCAGAAAATTCTGCAATTCGGAACATGATAGATTGTCCTGCTTTTTTGGATGTAGTTTTGGATTGTATCAGTTAAGGGAAGATAGAGAACACAGTGGATGAAACCTAGACTTGAGGGCTTCCCATGATCATTATGTCTTAGGATCAGTGCTGTGCCTCCCTGACTGTTTGGTCTTATAAATAAAGGAATTTAGTGTGTGGGAAGCAGAGTTAAGTATGATTGTTTTCCTCCTAAATCCTGGATTGCTTTATTAGAAATTGTGCTTCAGAATTGAATGTTGCTCATTCATTCAGATTTCATAGTTAACTCTTAGAAACTTTGTTTTCTTTGATAAAAAATAATGATCTGAAAGGCTAGGAGTCTCTGGGTGCAAAGGAAGTAGTTTTTCAGTCTAGGAAACATACTTGTAAGATATGGACCAGTAGGTAGCTGATCGTACTAATGCACAGAGTAGCTGGACTAGATAGAGATATTGGTGATCCTTTTGGGGCTGATCTCTGCAGTCCATTAGCATAAGCATTTACCCTACACAAAGGACTTCAGTTTTGTGGTAGTGTAGAGTTGGTTTGCATTTCAACAGAAATAAACCAGTGGAAGTGGCCTGGATGTGAATGCAGAGAACAGAAAGGTTAATAGTTGTCTGAGCTTTAAAACTCTGATTTCCTGATAGTGATTCATATTGAGTAGACATGACTGCTCTGCTCTTCTTTAGCATTCCTGGGAAATGGTCGGGAAGAAAAAGGGAGTCTCAGGACAGAAGGATGGTGGCCAGACGGAATCCAATGAGGAAGGCAAAGAAAATCGAGACCGGGACAGAGACTATAGCCGACGACGTGGTGGTCCACCAAGACGTGGGAGAGGTGCCAGCCGTGGACGAGAGTGTATGCATGGGGCTTTAACAAAACCAACTGTGGGTCAGTAATGTGTAGACTTTGGTGGGGGGGCGGGGGTTGGTTTCAGGGCCCTGCTAGGATAGTTTACTGTTATATCATCCTTTTGATTTTTTTTTTTTCCATTATCTGTTCTGAGACCTTGGTATCTCTTACACATCATTTTTTCTATTAACAGTCATCAGTTTGGTGTGAAATTACCTGTAGTCATTTATAAAGTTATTTGACTTAAGTTTTCTGTTGTGGTTCATCCCCTTTCTCCAAATAACCATCATATTCCTTTCCTTATTTCCTCTGTTTTTGCCTCTTTTGCCATTTTATATATATATAATATATATATAGCATATATATTATGTATATATAGTTAACTATATTCTATTAACTGTTCTCTTGCCATATATGTTTATGTGTTTTTAATTTCAGTTCGGGGTCAGGAAAATGGATTAGATGGCACCAAGAGTGGAGGGCCTTCTGGAAGAGGCACAGAAAGAGGGAGAAGAGGTCGAGGCCGAGGCAGAGGTGATTAGCTTATTGGGGGATTGGATATTGGTACCCTTCTTAGTTCTGTAGGGGTCTACTTAATAAACATTTCCACATGGAGTCTGGTACCTTAATTGTGTTATGACATGTAAATACTGTAGAGACTGCTGAATAAGGAATGGGAAAGAAGGTAAATGTTATTTCCTCTAGTCTTTTTTTTTTTTTTAAAAGATTTATTTATTTATGCATACAAGCACTGGGGTACAGGCCAGAGGTGTGCGGGGTGAGAGGATTCACCACAGACAGTGCGGGGAGCAGAACAGGCAGATCAACGAAAGTACACTGCTGAGGGGAGCAGCGGGCACAGCAGGAGAGGTCTGCCATGCCATGTGGGTCCCCCCCCTGGCCGGCAGCAGGGATCTAACTCGTGCTGCAGTGGTTGCGGTTTGCTTCATAGTGCGTTGCTCAACCCACTGCGCCACCAGGGAGGCCCTATTTCCTCTAGTCTTTATTATTTATATTACTGTATTTGTTGAGAACCCAGCCGTTTGATCATCAGTGGGATAATCTATTGATAGTAATGACTGCCTTGTGTTATGTTAACTGATGCACTATGTAGTGAAAAAAACATCTGATAAGATTGATCACTTACTATTTCAGAGTTATCTCAATTGGTAAGGTAGTGGTATATCAACTGTGAAAAAACTTAACTCTTTTTTTCTTTCTTTAGGTGGCTCTGGTAGGCGGGGAGGAAGGTTTTCAGCTCAAGGAATGGGGTAAGTTTCATTGTGAAACTTTGTGGGACACAAAGATTTTTTTTTTTCCTACTAAGAATCACCATAAGATTTTTTCAAGTGGTTAATACCCTGAGGATAGGACACCATAAGCAAAAATTTGATCACAAAAATTTTTGGATTATTTAATTAAAAAGATGTTTAGACTTAGGGCTTACAATTATAGAGATAAATTTCTTAGATTACTATCTCATAGCTGTTTTTTATATGCATTTCAGTGCATATATATGTGCTATTTTCCCAAAGTCTTCATGTTGAGTTTATTATGATTATTAGTATCCTAACGCAAAAGGGATATAAATTGAGATTACAACGTGAAATTTAGTAAAGGTACACACAATATAAGATTATAAGATGTAGAGCTATGTTTGATTTGTATAAGGAAAGAGATAGTCAAGGTTCTGATTGCCCTCCTCTTTGAGTTAATTTTTATTGGTGCTGCTTAGAAGTCAGACTCTTTAAGCTTTTTTTCCACTCCCCCAGAACTTTTAACCCAGCTGATTATGCAGAGCCAGCCAATACTGATGATAACTATGGCAATAGTAGTGGCAATACGTGGAACAACACTGGCCACTTCGAACCAGATGATGGGACGAGTGAGTGACTTTTATTATTTGTTTCTTGTTTCTGAGAACCTAAGGAGAATTTTTTTGTAGGTTATATAGTCACTTAAAGTAGTTTTTGGGTGCTGAAATAGGGTGAGAAAGGGATGTCAATTGAATTACTCTGTATTTACTGTATGTCTGGGTACATTATACATGTTATTGTACCTGGTCTTGCTGTTTTGTAAAATAGATTTTTATCATAATTTTCTGTATAACAATTTTTTAAACGATTTACTTATGCATACAAGCACCAGGGTACAGGCCACAGATATGGGGGCCGGGGGAACAGGATTCACCAGAGACAGAGCTGGGAGCAGAACAGGCAGATTGACTGAAACACACTCCTGAGGGGAGCAGCTGGCAAGGCAGGAGAGGTCTGCTGTGCCTTGTGGGTCACCTTCCCGGCCGGCAGCAGGGATTGAACTCTTGCTACAGTGGCTGCGGTTTCCTTCATCCTGTGTTGCTTAACCCGTTGCACCACCAGGAGGCTCCCAATTTTCTGTATAACAAATAAAGGCTGAAAGAGAGAGTATGAAATTTGCTTGTATTTGAACTCAGAATTGATTAACTTTAAGATTTTTTCCATTGTGCTGTTTGACTACCATTACCTCCAATTTCCAACTTCTTTTAGGGTAGCTAGCTTTGCCTTTTGCAAAGATACCTAGAATTAATTAGTCAAGTCATTATTTGTAGAGATGACTAGGGCCCAGAATTAAAGTCCACTCTCAGTTTGTTCTGGTACCAAGGCGTATTTTCTCTTCATTTTTGAGAAATCTGAAGACTTTCCTTTCTCTCTGTTGGCATCTTGTGGATGTGGTAGAATATTATGGAATTTGAATAAGATTGCTTTGTTAACTGACTGTGCTTGTATAGGGTGTGTAAGGATAGGTTAGCTTACGGGATACACCAAGATGTGTTCTGGAGTAAAAGATTTTTTTTAAAAAATATGAGTACCCTCTGGACTTCAGAATACTTTTTATTATGAGATCAGCATTTCCTTCTGACTGAGCCAGGTACATGGAGAGCCTGAGACTTATAAAGATGGAGGGAGAGGGAGGAGGGAATGGTTTAATAATAGTGAACTAGGCTCTGACCTGTGATTCATTTAAATCTGTGTCACCCCCTTCAAAGATAAGTGATCTTTATCTCTGTCTTTGGGAGCATCTTTGAAACAGCTTCATCTCCTCTACTACCCTCAAGATACCTGCAGTCTTAAGTGTTGCTTACTTTTTTGTTTACCAAACTACCTTCTAAACTCTTTTGAATATAGATTTTTCCATTGGTTGAGGCTATTCATCCATTGGCAAGATGTCTTTTTAAGATCTTTGACCATTTGTCTATGAAATCTCCTTTTGTGTTTTAATTCATTATACTTTGGAGACATTAGAACTGTTCATCTCTTGGGTAATTTTTTTAGAAGCAGTGGGAAAGGTTTAAGTAACAAAACTTGGTGTTTTTGACTTCTAGTTTGTTTTTGGGTATTTGATTTTTAAATCATTGGATAAAAAGAAGTCAGGGATTTGTTTTCAGATATGAATAGGAAACCAGGCATGGATTTTCAGCCCTAGATTGCAAATCTTAGTTATTTTCAAGAAGCATCTAGTTGGGAAAATGTAATGGGTAAAGTTTGTATTTATTTCTGCTGAAAAGAGAATAGCAGATTAGGAGGCTAGAATCAGAAATCTGATTTGTGGCTAGATGAAATTATGTGTTGCTGCTGTCACCTTGTTAGCATTGGGTGTAGCTTCATACATTCCCATCATTGTTAATTTCACAATATAAACTTAACTTCGTGCATGATCTCTTTTTGTGTTTTCATGATAGAAAGCTTCAAATTCCCTTTTTGATTTAAAAAGAAATTTAAACCTACCCTTAAAATATCCACAGGTACAGTGGGACTTATGTATTGGGGGCAAGCATTCTCATTTACAAGCAAAATTTCACTGGTTGTTTTTTCTTTTCTTTTCTTTTTTGTTTCAGGACTTGATTTCATTGGGGTTGAGGGGTCAAATTATCCCCGAAAATTTGAGACTGCTCCTGGTATGATACATCCAGGCGCCTAACTGCCCCGGATATTTTTATAGATTTTTATGAACTGAAATATCTGTGGATATGTCATTTTTCTGTCTTCTTGCTTTATAAACTCTTTCTGCCTTTGCTCATATTCTATGCTCATTTTTCCTTCAAAAATTTGTTCACTTACTATTTAACATTTAGAATGCTTTTGGAATAGAAACCCTAACCTGCTTATTAGATCATTTCTACTCTTTATGTTCCTTAATGCTTCCTAAGTACAGTTTTGTTTCTCAGCCACGACCATACATCCTCTATAGGAAAGTTTCAAGTAGGTATCTTCCTTCATCCCATGTGCAGTTGCCAAGAGTGCAGGGAAAAAAAGTCCTGCATCAAGAGAGGTTAGCGTAGATAACTTGTCAGGTCCTTCCGACTCTGGGATTGTGTATATGTGTTAGCCCAGATTCTGAGTTTCATTTAGTCAGAGTGGAATGGATGTCAAAAGGGAGGAAGAGTGGTATAATCCAAAGAGGGAGGAAAGACTGTGATGTATAATAACTTGTGTAGACTGTGATTGGACTTTAGTGTGATTTGGAGAAAATTTATTAAGAATGTTTTATTAGATGTTTTAGAATTTCCCTGGTGCAGTTAAAATTAGTCCTGGGAAAGTCATTATAGTGAATACATTTTTCTCTAGAAAATAATATTTTAGTGTTTAGAAGAGTTACAGATGCCTTCTGTAAGGAGTTCGAATATTTCTCTGTAGTGACAATAAAATCTGAATGCTAGATTTTAATTCATTCTTGTGAGAAGCTGTCTCCATTTGGAGAGAATGCTTTGAATTATTCAGTATGTACTGTTGTTCTAGAAAAGAAAAGGGGCTTTCTTGTTCATTCCACAGATAGGTTCTTAATTTTTACTGTGATCCTTTGGTTGAAAGGAACAACACTTGGTCTCATAGAAACTTGACCCAAATTCCTTTACAAAAAAGCATTTTCCCTTTCTGAGGATATCTGTGTACATGAAGTAAAGCAAGGGGAATGTGGAAGGTGGTTTGATTGCTTATGGATCTCTCCTATAGAAACTATCCTAATTTCATAATTTCAAGTATAAGGAGAGTACACAGCCTCATTGTGCCATGATCTTAGCACTCAGACTTCACATTCTGTGTGACTAGGATTATGACAATAACTAACATATATTTGACTTTTTTTTAAAATCTCCCCTCCATCCCCCACAAAGATTTTATTTATTTTTGTATAGAAGAACTGGGGTTTGGGCCAGAGGTGCAGGGGGTGAGAGGAATTCACCAGAGACAGAGTGGGAAGTAGGGCAGGCAGATTTACTGAAATACACTGCTGGAGGAGAGCAGTGGGCGAGGCAGGAGAGGTCTGCTTTACCATGTGGCTTAGCACCCTGGTCAGGTGTTAAACTCAGACCATTTTGGTGGGCCTTTACAGTGGTAACGCTGACACTTAACCCCTAGGCCACCAGGAATGCCCTGTATTTGATTCTTCAGTCTCATTCAGTGTCTTATGAAAAGAGCCAGATCCTTAGGGGTTCCTTTATAGTTAAATCGGTAAGATCTATAAATTTGGATTCTGCTGAGTTTATGTATTTATTTTTTTAAAGATTTATTTATGCATACAAGAGCTGGGGTGTAGGCCAGAGGTGTGGGAGGGTTGAAAGGATTCACCAGAGAAAGAATGGGGAGCAGATTGGGCAGATCTGCTGAAACACTGCTGAGGGGAGCAGTGGGCGAGACAGGAGAGGTCTGCTGCGCCATGTGGAACACCTCTCTGGCCAGGGCTATGGATTGCTTCATAGTGCTGCAACTGAAACACCTCTGCCACAAAGGAGGCCCCTAGTTTGCGTTTTTAAATTTAGTTTCAATAGCAGTTGCCAGTGCCCTCAGTTTGCATTTCAAGCCTTTTTTTCCTTTGTTGCCTTTTCACTATCATGTAGCAGTCATTTATGTTCGTATTATTACTACCATCTTTCTTCAGACTACCTGCCATGTTGTCTTATACCAGTAAGTAGATGTAGTTTGCATGTTTGAGTGGACTGCTGTTGTTTCACTTAATTGGCTACTAAGTGAGGGCTAAGGGCATTAAAGAAATTGCCTGGAATATTTGGTCTGTTGGGGTCTTACTCTTGAGTTTTCTTACTCTCGTTCTTTGCTGTTAGAGCTGTGTAACAAAAACTGAAAGTTCTGTGAAATCATAATCATTAATTCTTTGAGGTAGCCCTTTCTAAGTAATCTCTTCCTTTTCTGACAACCAAGAATCTCTTCTGATTACTAAAATCTGGTCATACTTTTGGCTGCCAAAGTGTTAATACATGTTTTCTGCATATACTATGTGCTTGAACTTAAAATTGCTTCACTGGTTTCCCTTTATTCCCAGGTGCATGGAGGACTGCAACAGAGGAGTGGGGAACTGAAGATTGGAATGAAGATGTAGGTATTCTTAGGTGTTCCTCTTTAGTGCCTTCTATCCCTAAGTGGTGTTTAGGGATAGAAAATGGATATGTTTCTACCCTTCAAAATTCACCCTTAAAATTCTGACCCAAAACTTTTACATCCAAAATAGTGTTCTGAGCCAGAACATTTCACATATGTTATATGAAGGAGACTGGGCATGAACAGGACTCTGTGGAACCAGACTATGGAAAGGGCAAGTGCACTTGTGTAAGTTCAATATCTGATTGTCGGATTTATTCGAGGAAAGAGATGGTGGTTGGGTAGGGCACCAGAAATGGAACTATATAGGTAGTGCATTGAACATGACTTTATTTACTCAGAGCAATTCTGTTATTTGATTCAAAATTGAGTATTGGTGTGTGGTCCTGTAATTGGCTTGGAGGTGGGTCCAAAGGAGTTAGAGTACCAAATTGTAAAGTTTAAAGTCTGGTTGGCTCCAGAACCTTTTTTATTTATTCAAAGCCACACTTTCTAATTGTAATGGAAATGAATATGTACAATTGGCTATTTTCCAGTTTGACTTGGGAACATCATAGATAGGTGGCACATAAGCAAGCTCTGAGTTCACTGGAGTAGTTACCTGAGTAAAAGAAATTTGCTGATTTTTGGTCACCTCAAGCTTTTGCTATGAATTAAGGTTTTTAGTGATCATGAAGGAACTCCCATTTTAACAATTTTAAATCTACTTTCCTATACTTGTATATGTTTAGGCAAGATAGCTTTTATGGTAAGAGGTGGTAATGTATCAAATTGTTTTGGTTGCCAGGCCTGAATTTCTAAAATTACACATATATCAGCATAAGAGGGTGATTATTTTCTATTGTAATTGTGCTGGACTGCCTTATGAAAACTTTCTAAGATTTAGCTTTCTGTTTAAGCAACTTTCAAAGAATGATTAGGGAGTGGATTCCCTAAGACAAAATTTTTGCTTTTCAAATAGTAGGAAGTTTTTGAATAGTAGGAAGAGTTATTCCCTTCATTTGCTTTATCTCATTTTGGTATCTTAGAGAAACTAGGTGTAATTTCAGTATTAAGGCAGAAGTTGCAAATAGTTTAAATTATCCATGAAAAGAGCGTAGCTCACCAGTGCCTTGGGCTTTTTCTGCTCCAAAGCAAAGAATTAATGTTTTTTTTTTATTTTTGTTATCATCTTGGCTGTGATCTTTCTTTGACAGGAGTAATGGATGATAAAGTATGGCTTGAGTAGGGAGGAAGTTGGGAACTAAAATGGGAAAATATAAAGAACGTTTATTTAATACAAAAAACATTTATTTTTCTAGCTTATATAAATTAGCTTTCTGTAAGTTAAGTGTGCATATGAAGTGATTTCCATTGTATATTACTGGTTCCTCGATTCTACCACCTTTTGAGAAAACCATGAGCATATAATAGGGCTTGAAGGTCTCACCCATTCATGAGTCCTCAGGGTAAATCTCTCTTCTGTGAGTTTTCCCTTTTTCTTGATGTTGAATTCCCCTTACCTGTGCCAACTTTCTGACTGTAACTTACCTAACACCAGGAGTGACTAATTCTTCTGTTTTCCAGCTTTCTGAGACCAAGATCTTCACTGCCTCTAATGTGTCTTCAGTGCCTCTGCCTGCAGAGAATGTGACAATCACTGCTGGTCAGAGGCAAGTGTGTGGTAAAATTCAGTATATTTTCCCAAAGAGTTCTGCTGAGATAGTCTTTGGGAAGAGTAGCACTAGGGCTTTACAAATTTCTGTAGTGTTCATAATAATCGGTAACTAAATCACATTTCCTATCTTCTTTAGTTAATTGATACACTTATGAGTTGGAAACAGTTAATCTACTGAATGGATGGCCAGATATTGCAACTAATAAGCTGATGTCCCACCTAAGTAACCCTTTAATTACTAGGTTAGCTGTTGGAATCACTGGCATTGATTAAAATATAACACAGGGCCTCCCTGGCGCAGTGGGTTAAGCAACGCACTATGAAGCAAACTACAGCCTCTGCAGCACAAGTTTGATCCCTGCCTCCGGCCAGAGAGGGAACCCACATGGTGTAGCAGACCTCTCCTACTTCACCCGCTGCTCCCCTCAGCAGTGTGTTTCAGTCAGTCTGCCTGTTCTGCTCCCCACTCTGTCTCTGGTGAATCCTCTTTGAATCCTCTTACCTCCCGTGACTGGCCTGTACCCCAGCTCTTGTATGAAAAATGAATGAATGAATGAATGAATGAATGAATGAAATATAACACAGCAGAAGTTGTAAGTTAGACAAAGAAACTCTACAAGTGGAAGTGTCTTCAATTATTTTTGAGTTTGCAGATCTGTTTAACAATTTATTTGCTTGCTTTATAATAATGGTCTTTGTCTGCAAAGCCAATGAGTATAGTAATCCTTTTTTTTCCGTTGGATCATCAGGATGAACTTTTTATTTTATGTATATATATTTTGAAGATTTATTTTATTTCTACATAAAAGTACTGGGCTGTAGGCTAAAGGCACAGGTGGTGAGAGGATTCACCAGAGACAGAGCGGGAAGCAGAACAGGCAGAGCCACCAAAATACACTGCTGTGGGGAGCAGTGGGCAAGACAGGAGAGGTCTACTTGGGCTATGTGGGTCAGCTCCTTGGCTGGGGATTGAACTCATGCTATAGTTGGCTGACGACAGCTTGATAGTACGGAGACTTTAACCCATGCACCACCACGGAGGCCCAAGAGATGAACTTTTTAGATTTTGAACCTTGGTACTGGAGTTAATGGAGGGAGATATTCATCAGGGAATATTTTTTGTTCCCTGGAAGTTCTAGACTTGGATATGATAACTGTTAAAAATTCAGGTGGTCCAAAAGAGAAATGTGATAGGAATAGGATATTAGAAATGTCATTACCAGAGCTAATTTTTTTTCCCCTGGCAAGGCATGCATGTGATTTTTCCACACCAGTTTAGCAGTTCTCTGACTCTAAGTAGGTGTTGAGCAATTCAATGCAGTTTTGACAATGACTAGCCACAGTGCACACCCAAGTCGATAGCTCGGTTCCACAAGACTGACCCTATATCATAGGTCACCTGCAAATAGTTCTTGCTGGAAATATTCACAGAACTCAAAAAAGAATTTGAATTGTTATTACTGGTTTATTATGATTGGCATTCATGAACAGCCATATATAAGAGGTGCATAGGACAAGATTATGGGAGTATTTTTATAAAAGTGTGTGGGGTGAGTCATAGAGCTTCCATGTTCTCTTTGGACATGTTACATTACTAACACATAGATGTTTCATCAACTTGGAAACCCACTAAATTTCATTATTCAAGAGCTTTTGTCAAAGCTCCATTAGTAAGCATGGTTGATTAACTCATTTGTCATTGAGCTCAGTCTCCAGCTCCTTCTTTCCCTAGAATAGTGCATAGATTGGTCGGGGCTGAAAGTTCTAGCTCTTGGTGTTTCTCAACAGTGTTTTGGGTTACTGACCCCCATCCTGAATAACATCATTAGAGGGCTCCTTGTATATTTCCATGCCCCCAACATCATCCCTTAAATCATCTTCCTTCCTGCCTCCATCTTAGTCTCAGAGCTCACATGTTTGTTAATGCCTGCCAGTTTTTATAAGTGTTTCACTTTTTTAAATTAATCCACTATGCAAGTGTCCAGTGTCAGTCTTTGTAATTTTGACTTGCTTTACTGCACATAATTCCTTCAAACTCTCCATTTATTTTGCTGTAAATGGCAGCATTTTATCTTTCCTGATGATGGAGTGACAGTGTGCATAGCGTGGATATATCACATCTTCTCGATCCAATCCTCTGTCAGTGAACATGTATCTTGTTTCTGTGTCCTAGCTATTATAAATAGTGCTGTAATAAACACTGTAGGGCATATAGGTTTTTGATCAGTGCTTTTATGTTGTTTGGCTAAATGCCCAAGAGTAGTGGTATTGCTGGGTCATATGGTATTTCCATTTTTAGTTTTTTAAGATAAATCTGGCTTACTTTTCATAATGGTTGGGACAGGTTACATTCCTACCAACAATTTGATTGGGTTCCTCTTTCCCCTCATTATCATATAAGAGGATCTCTTTAATGTTTGCTTTTCTCACAGTTGTCAGAGAGTATCTTATTGTTTTGTTTTTTTTAAGATTTACTTATGCATACAAGAACTGGGGTGCAGGCCAGAGGTGTGGAGGAAGAGAGGATTCAGAGAACACAGAGTAGGGAACTGAACAGGCAGATCAACTGAAATACACTGCTGAGGGGAGCAGTGGGCGAGACAGGAGAGGTCTGCTGTGTCATGTGGGTTAGATTTCTGGCTGGGGATCTATTTCATGTTGCCGTGGCTTGCAATAGCTTGATAGCGCTGTGTGTTTAACCCCTGCGCAGCGAGGAGGCTCCTCGATTCTACTGGGTTTTTGTCAATTGGGTTTTTATCTTGGATTATAACCCTTTGTTGGCTATATAGTGTGTGGCTGTTTTCTCCCATTAAGTAGGATATCTGTTTAATCCTATGTTTTTTCTATGTATAAGCTTTTTAATTTGAGGTAAAGCCAATTGTTTATTTTTGCTTTTTATTTTTCTTAAATCTCCAAAAACATTTTCATTGTTGATGTCATAGTATATCCTGCCAGTGTTTTGTATTTTTTTCATTGCAGTTTTTATATCTAAATCTTTAATCCATTCTAACTTATTTTTGTGTAAGAAGTTAGTCATCCAACTTCATTTGTTCATGTGTGGCCTACCAGATTTCCCAGCACCATTTATTGAAAGAGGCTCTATTTTCCCCACAGTATGGTGGTGTCTGCTTTCACAGTTAGGTACTGATAAATTTGTGAAGTTTGTTTTTTGGCTTTTCTATTCTGTTTCATTGATCCATGTGCCTATATATTTTGTGTGCACTTTTTTTTCTTTTCTTTTTGGTACCATAGATAACTTGAATTTTAGAAAGCTTTGGGAAAATTTTCCCAAATCCTTTGTTCCAAAGCTATTTGAGATGCCAGTTTTCAAGTATATACCTCAGGTATTTGTAATGACAGGTATTCAGTATAAAAACCATGAATAAAATTTTGTAAATCTTGGATCATATTAAAGCTAGATTTTATATTCATTTCACCAAAATTTTTAACATTGCTAAGCTTGGCAACATTGTTGGTCTATAGATAATGTGATAACTCTTATGTATCGGTTATTTTGGTAAATCAAGCATTTCTAGACTTTATGTTTCTGGGGGGAGTAACTTCTTTTTGAATTTACTATACACTGAGTCAGATATTGGGGAATGCTAGAATTATTCATTAAGATCTTGTATCTTTTCACTAGAATTGACCTTGCTGTTCTGTTGGGGAAGACACCGTCTTCAATTGAGAATGATTCTTCTAATATGGATCCATCTCAGGCTCCTTCTCTTGCCCAGCCTCTGGTGTTCAGTAACTCGAAGCAGAGTACCATATCACAGCCTGCTTCAGGGAACACATTTTCTCATCATAGTATGGTAAGTGGGAAACATGGTGTATCCTACCCAAATTTTCCTGGTGACTAGCCTATACATAAAGTAACTTTTTTCTAGTGACAGAAGTTTAGAGTAGGATAAAATAACTGTCCTGTTACGCAGCTTTGGTAGGAGGTGTTGAGTTAGACAGTAGGGGAGACTTCTAAGAGAGGACTTAGATTTTGACAGTCTAAAGCTTATAAAAATGAGGTAACCATTTATTGAATATCCATTGTTTGCTGTCACTCTTGAAGTGGAAAAATTGGTGTGGTCTATACATTTGAAGCAGAATTGCCATATATGTTTATTGAAAACAGACATTTCTTGACTAGGCTTCCAACCACATGGGGACTTTCTGAATCAGCATGCTTTTTATCTTTTTTATCTCTTTTTAAGAGTTAAGAATAGGGATAAATTTGCTCACTCTGCCTATCTTACAAGTCTCTAGGAAGACTGATGGGAAATCAGGTAAGAACTATATAACTGAGGTGGCTGTAGTGATGTTATTTATTAATAACCTAGAGCATGTGAGTCATCTGACATGGTTTAGAACATTAAAAAAAATAAAAGTCATTATTTTAAAGGACTTATTTAGACTAAGCAAAGATGATGCAAGGTCTAGTTTTCTTATAGTCAGTATATCCTAAGAAGTACTGCTTTTTTTTCTTTTGTCTGTTTTTTGATGGAGGGTATACTATAATTTAAAGGTAAGAGATCATATATGCATTTAATTTTATTTTTCCTTGTAATTATTTTAGCTAGAGAACTACTGTGCTAATAATCTTTAATCCAGAACTCTGTCAGTGTTTAACTATTAAAGTGGTTTTTTGTGTTAATAGTAATTTGGTAGCTGATATTCTCCCATATATGAAAGGTGACAGGTAAGAAGAGGTGGGGAGAAGGGAAAAGGGATGGAATTTTGGCATTTAAAAAAAGAAGAAATACAGCAGGACAAAGATTGCAAGAAGGTATAATAAATATCAGAAATAACTACCAACCCCTAAGATACATGATTTGGAAAATGTACTTGGATACCCCTACCCTTTTTTTTTTCTTTAAAGATTTATTTTAATTTATTGTTGCATACAAGAACTGTGGTATAGGCCAGAGGTGAGAGGATTCACCAGATACAGAGTGGGGAGCAGAATAGGTGGATCCAATGAGATACACTGCTGAGAGGAGCAGGAGCCCCAGGTAAGACAGGAGAGGTCTACCTCACCATGTAGGTTAGCTCCCTGGCTGGAGATTGAACTCATGCCACAGTGGCTGGCTTGATAGTGCTGAGACTTTAACCCCTGTGCCACCAGGAAGGCCTTCCTGTGTGTCTTTTTTTTTTTTTAAAGATTCATTCATTTATGCATACAAGAGCAGGGGTACAGGCCAGAGTCAGGGGAGGTGAGAGGATTCACTAGAGACAGTGGGGAGTAGAACAGGCAGATCGACTGAAGTATACCGCTGAGGGGAACAGAGCAGCAGGCGAGGCAGGAGAGGTCTACTGTGCCATGAGGTCCCTCCTGTGTGTCTTTTAGTGTCTGAAATTATGAAGATGTACAACCAGATTCAAATTCTGATAACCAAATTTAAGTTTTCAACATATTTGCACTTAATTTTAACACTACTTAATGTTGGTCACATGTCATAGTTAAGTAAATTCTGTTCATTCTCATTGCTTCTATTGATCAGTATGCTATTTGTCTTAATTTGGACAAACTGAATTTTTATAGGAAAACACTACTAGAGGAGGGTAAGGATGATAGTCAATAAGAGATTCAGGAAAACCAGATTAAATCTTGTTGGAGGTTTTTGGAATAATTAGGGCTTCATGGTTCATTTTCTTTCTGCATTAGATAGGTAGTTTTCACTTGTTATTGAGACTGGTGGTGGGGATCCTTCAAAAACTAAGTTTTGCTTTGTTATCATTAATTATAGAAGTTGGATATACACTGAGAAAACAGTCAAATTGTATTATTTGGCTGTTATCTATTATCTAAAAGTTGGGATGTTTTCTTTTCCTCTGTTAGTTACTAGCAGCATTGAGAATAGGCTCCAGTTATCTTCATTTCTTTTGAGCTGCTTTGCAGAAGGGGCCTTTAGTGTCTAAAGTGAAATTTTATATTTCATGTTAATTTGGTAGTCAGGTATTTGTTGATATAAAATTTTAAAACAGGGGCCTCACTGGTGGTGGAGCTGGTTGAGCGCTGCACTGTGAAGCACCTGCTGGCACAGTAGCACGAGTTTATTCCTAGGCCAGGGAGGGCACCCACGTGGCACAGCAGACCTCTCCTGCCTCTCCCACTGCTCCCCTCAACAGTGTGTTTCAGTTGATCTGCCTGTTTTGCTCCCCACTCTGTCTTTGGTGGGTCCTCTCACTTCCCGTGACTCTGGCCTGTTCCCCAAAGATTTGTATGCATAAAGAAACAGATTTTTAAAAAATAAATAAATAAAACGAAACTTTAAAACTGGGATCTACCCTCTAGTCATTAGAGCTTTATCCCAGAGGAGGGGAAGGTAGTAACAGTGATGATATAAATTTAAATGACTGATTGTTTTGAATGCCTACTGTACCATGTATATATTGAAATGTTTTGTGTACATTGTTTACTTTTCCTAAACTTCATGAAGTAGTACTTTTCAAATGAGGTAAATGAATTACTGAGAAATTACAAGTGATTTTTCTACAACTATAAAGGATTTGTATCTGGGCAGTCTGACTCCATTGTGTGTGTATGCTAATAAGACTGCCATATATTCAGCCTAGTGACATTCTTGTCTGAACTGTAATGGCTCTCATCTTGGATAATGTGTTTTCTGAACAGGGTTGTTGGCTGTAAGTTACTCTAATCTCTGTATTGATCTACAGGTGAGCATGTTAGGGAAAGGATTTGGTGATGTTGGTGAAGCTAAAGGCAGCAGCACCACTGGCTCTCAGTTCTTGGAGCAATTCAAGACTGCTCAGGCCCTGGCTCAGTTGGCAGCTCAGCATTCTCAGTCTGGAACCACCACCACCTCCTCTTGGGACATGGGCTCCACCACACAGTCCCCATCGCTGGTGCAGTATGGTGAGAAGGATGGAAAGTTACTTGGATTCTTTAAGCATCAAAGCATTAGTTAAGAGGCTGGCAGAAGTAGTAGGGGGTGGAGGATGTGTCTTTTTTTGAGAAGGGCAACTAATTGGTAAATTGATTTCCCTTAGATAGGAGAGTTCAGAAAACTGAGAAATAATAAAAAGTTCAAGCTCTAAGTTTTCTTTCATCACATTTAACTCTGTGTGTGTGTGTTTGTTTATATAGTTGTGTTTTTCTGTTGATCGAGGAATATTTTGGATTCTCCTTAGGTTTAGCTTCAGTTTTTCAGAAAAACACATTGCCCTTGGAAAGATCCATGACTACGTGACCATTTTAGGACCATATACTCTAAAAATGGACATTTCTTAGGTTCCTTTCTTAGAATAAGCAGTGTAATAATAGTATTGATTAGACTCTATATAAGAACAAATATGATGTGAGGATTGTCACTTACAGAAAGGAGATTATGGTCTAAAAGATGACTGGTCTATATGAGGTTTTGATTCCTGAGAACCTACTTCATAACTCTAGAGCAAGGTAATAACATTTTCTTGAGGTTCACTAGCATTTCTGACCTCATACATATGGGTTTCCTCATACAGATTTGAAGAACTCAAATGATTCAGCAGTGCACAGTCCCTTTACAAAGCGTCAGGCTTTCACCCCCTCTTCAACCATGATGGAAGTGTTCCTTCAGGAGAAGCCACCTGCAGTGGCTACCTCCACAGCTGCACCTCCACCCCCATCTTCTCCTCTGCCAAGCAAATCCACCTCGGCTCCACAAATGTCTCCTGGGTCTTCAGACAACCAATCCTCCAGCCCTCAGCCGGCTCAGCAAAAACTGAAACAGCAGAAGAAAAAAGCCTCCTTGACTTCTAAGGTACTTGAACTTTAGGATAATATCTTTAGGGCAATGGGGGTGGGGGACATAGGGTTTGGCAATTGAGAGTATAAGGATATAGTTTATAGGACATTAGAAATGTTTGAAGTGAGCATTTTTTAATTAAGTCTGTGAAATTGCAATAAACCTTTGTTTTTTCTACAATAGATTCCTGCTCTGGCTGTGGAGATGCCTGGCTCAGCAGATATCTCAGGGCTAAACCTGCAGTTTGGGGCATTGCAGTTTGGGTCAGAGCCTGTCCTTTCTGATTATGAGTCCACCCCCACCACGAGCGCCTCTTCAAGCCAGGCTCCAAGTAGCCTCTATACCAGCACGGCCAGGTAGGGGAAACATCATCATAAGACTTCTTTAATTAGGTCTTAACCACCTGTTTTGTCTCTTGCTTATAACTCTGAACTCTGGAGAGGCCAGACCTCTGAGTAAGGGAAAAGTAACTACTTACAGCATTTTGTTGAGCCCTAGGATTATGTATAAATCTGAACCCCTTGGGTACTTCTAGAATATCCAAGCATAGTTCTTGGTGGTGACTCAACACCCCTGATGGAGAGTACCTGGGGGTCTGCCACAGCTAGAAATTTATTTTGACACTCTTTTAACTCTTTAGTGTAGGGCTTTTGCCTGTGAAGATTATAATTTAAACCCTTAGGAAGGGAAGTGGCGATGATAAATTACACAAATTTCCTGCCGCCTCTAGATTTACTAGGAAGGCCGTTTTAAACAGTTAAAAATCCTGGAGGAATTTCAGGGGTCTAGACTGTTTTTCTCAACACTTAGAATTTTAAAAATACAGCTTTATTGAATCATGAATGCATATGAATTAATGCATGTGAGCTCAAAAGAGTTCTGCTAGTAAGTAACTTTTAATCAAGTAGGGTTTTTGAAAGTGCTTGGAACATTCCTTAAAATAAATGTAAGCAATAATTAAAAAGAATCACACACAAAATAAATGTAAGCAGAAAGTGACTCCTCCCTTGCTTAGGATTTATGAGGTATTAAAGAAGCCAAAAATAGTACATCCTTTAGCCTCTTTTTTTCTTATACAGCAGAATGTAAGGAAACATATTTTTTCTCCTTATTTTTTTTTTTAAAGATTTATTTATTTATGCGTACAAGCACTGGGGTACAGGCCAGAGTCGCGGGAGGTGAGAGGATTCACCACAGAGAGCGGGAGCAGAACAGGCAGATCAACAGACGTACACTGCTGAGGGGAGCAGCGGGCACAGCAGGAGAGGTCTGCCGCGCCATGTGGGTCCCCTCCCTGGCCGGCGGCAGGGATCAAACTCGTGCTGCAGTGGCTGCGGTTTGCTTCATAGTGTGTTGCTTAACCCACTGCGCCACCAGGGAGGCCCTTTTCTCCTTATTTTAAAAGGTTTTAAACTCTACTTTAAATTCATAACCCTGGCTCTGTGGGATATGGAAATTCTGTTGTCTAGAGAAACTTGGCAGTTTTTGTTTTTTTTTACTTGTTGCTGGAAAACTTCTTTCTGGTTGTAATTAGCTTGCTCTAATAGTAGATGGCCACAATTTCGTTAGTATCAGTGGATCTGCTGTTTTGTTTCTCTGAGATTTTCCTTCTCTGTTCCCTACAGTGAATCTTCATCCACAATTTCATCTAACCAGAGTCAGGAATCCGGTTATCAGAGTGGCCCAATTCAGTCGACAACCTATACCTCCCAAAATAATGCTCAGGGCCCTCTATATGAACAGAGATCCACACAGACTCGGCGGTACCCCAGCTCTATCTCTTCATCACCCCAAAAGGACCTGACTCAGGCAAAGGTAGTAGCTTCATGAGGTCCTGGGCATTCATTGTGGACAAAGCCCTTGAATAATGTTTTATTTCTTGACAAATGGTGCTGGGAAGCCTCAGAAGTACTAATTGAAAAGTGGGGAAAATACAATTTTCATGGTTGATTAAATTTTGAAAGTTGTTTTTAGCTGTCTGGAGGCTCAGCCAGAAAAACATTGTCCTTGCATTTAAAGATTGATTATCTCTGATAGAATACTCAAATACCTGTCATCTCTTCTTGGAAAATCTGACTGCTTAGATTTCTGCATGCATATCAGTAGACCTCACCTTGCTTTGCTTTGGCTTGATGAGGGGGACAGCATATGCCAAAGGTAATGTGGAGTGACTGTCAGATGGCGCCAACAGAATGTTTTGGCTGAACTGTCTTACTCCCACATACTCCCCCAAAGATCACTGGATTTGAACTTGGGCCTTCCCTGTATCTTTTGGGTTTGGGGCCTCTTCAGTTTGGAGGTTGCCTTTGGTTGTGTGGGTGGGGTATATATAGCTTGTTTTTATTTTTAGTTTTTGGTTACTTGAGTTGTTAACTTGCAGTTTCTCAGAAAATTTTGTTGACTGAAATTAACCTCATATAGTGCTAACATGGCATGTTCACTTGAGTTTGTTTCTTTTTTACTCCTCTTTTGTGTACCAGAATGGCTTTAGTTCTGTGCAGGCCACGCAGTTACAGACCACGCAATCTGTTGAAGGTGAGTATTCAGACTTTTCCCTGTCATTTGCTATCTCATCTTTGAACATTTCTGCGTTTCTTAGATTGTAATGAAAAGAGCCCCGGTTCATCTCGGTTGCTATAGTCTTGACTTGGGTCTACCTTGCTGTTAAATCTAGAACTACCCTGAATTTCAGATTCTCCATCTTAAAGCCAGTAACAATCCCCTTTGTTCCCTTCATTGGACAAATGAGATCAGTGCTATGAAATGTTTGGAATGTGAAAAGGGAAAGTTCTAACTGAACAGAAATGCCCCATTATTAAATTACACACATCTTCATTTTGGGGGTAGCCTAGGACTGTTCTGTGTCTTGTAGACACTCCCTTTCCTCTCATAAGGTGAATTCCTTTCTTTATTTCCAGGTGCTACAGGCTCTGCAGTGAAATCTGACTCACCTTCCACTTCTAGCATCCCCCCTCTCAGTGAAACGGTATCTGCAGCTTCCTTACTCACGACAGCTAATCAGCACTCATCCTCCTTGGGTGGCTTGAGCCACAGTGAGGAGATTCCAAATACTACCACCACACAACATAGCAGGTAATTTTTGGTGGGAGTGGAGCTTGGGGTCATTAAGTAGCAATAACAGCTTTCTAGTTATATCTTACTTGTGAATGACCTGAAACTTGGGGGAGACAGAGTAGGCTTATTTGCCCTTTTCACATCCACTCTTGCTTTAGCTACTCCCTACCCTATTCCCCCCAAGTTGTACTTTCTGTAGGATCTCCTTAGTTTCATATTCTGCCTGTTTTCTTTTTAGTGTTTTTAAAATTTATATTTATGACATCCTTCATATTTGTTCAATGTATGACTTCCCCATGAAATTTCTACCACCATTTCACTCGTGCACCAACACCATAGTCCCTTGTGCTCTCTCCACCAGTCCTGATCCTTCTCCTTCCTCTTCCCCTGCAACCTTGCCTGTGTTTGTGATAGAAGCTTCAGATCTGATAACGTAGAGCACTGTGTGACTAAGGACAACCTCTTTTTTTCCTTACAGCACGTTATCTACTCAGCAGAATACCCTTTCATCATCAACATCTTCTGGGCGCACTTCAACATCCACTCTTCTGGTAAGTATGATGCTGTAAAAGAGGAGTATAGTTTTCTTTCTCTTACAAATACACAGTCATAAGGATCTCTCATAAGGGTTTACTTGAAAATTATTTAAGAAACAATAATTGGGGCCTCCCTGGTGGCATAGGACCACGATGGCCTACTGAGATGACCTGAGTTTGATCCCTGGCCAGCAAGCTAACCCACATGGAGCAGTAGACCTCTTCTGTCTTGCCTGCTGCTTTACTCAGCATTGTTTTTCAGTAGTTTCGCCTGTTCTGTAGTTTTGCTCTCTACTCTGTCTCTGGAGACTCCTCTCCCTGTACCTCTGGCCTACGCCCCAGTTCTTAAATGCATAAATAAATAAAAATCTTTATTTTTTACTTTTTTTAAAAAAGATTTATTTATGCATACAAGCACCAGGTTACAGGCCAGAGTCGCAGGAGGTAAGAGGATTCACCAGAGTGGGGAGCAGAACAGGCAGATTGACTCAAGCACACTGCCGAGGGCATCAGTGGGCAGGGCAGGAGAGGTCTGCTACGCCATGTGGTTCCCCTCCCTGGCAGGCGGCAGGGATAGACTGGTGCTGCAGTGGCTGTGGTTTGCTTCATAGTGCTTTGCTTAATCCACTGAGCCTCCAGGGAAGCCCAATAAATAAAAATCTTTAAAAGAAGAAAAAATGATAATTGGTGTAAGCTTGGAATAAAAGTGTGTTAGAAAAGCAGATTTGTGGGCCTCCCTGGTGGCGCAGTGGGTTAAGCAACGCACTATGAAGCAAACCGCAGCCACTGCAGCCCGAGTTTGATCCCTGCTGCCGGCCAGGGAGGGGA
>JAGFMF010011585.1:3814733-3833958 GCA_019455555.1 Galemys pyrenaicus | reverse complement strand
CTGTGGTGAATCCTCTCACCCCCCCACACCTCTGGCCTGTACCCCAGTGCTTGTATGCATAAATAAATAAATCTTTAAAAAAAAAAAAAAGAAAGAAAAGAAAAGCAGATTTGTGGGCCCTTTCTCAGATCCTTACCGGTAACTTTCCTGAATCCTTATGTGATGCTTTTTTTCTTTTTTTTTTTTGGTCTTCTCCTGAATGTGTTCTTAGCTATGTACACTATGATAAAATTCTATAAAAAGAAAACCTTTCTAACTAGTATAACCTTTCTTAACTCCTTGGTCTTGGGCATGCTGAATGTGAATCTTGAAAATATTCAGTGCAAGTGTCAGTAGCCTTATGAAAGTTGAGATTAGATGAGAACATTTGGTCAAAGAATTTCACTGTTGTGAATTATAACAACTTATTTGTGGAATTAAGCTGGGTTTGTGAGAAAGACAACTTAAACATGACCCATTCTGGACAAAGGCATTTAGTTTGCCAGAACCCTAGGAGAAAACAATGAGGACTAAGGTTTTCTTTGGGGTATCTTTCCTTAAATATACTCTTACAGGTTTAAGTTCATTAGAACTTGGTACTTTTTTTTAATCCCTGTGAATTGTGGTTGGGGGGGTTGTTTTTTGGGTTTTTAAAAAATACCTATTTATACGTACAAGAGCTGGGTTATAGGTCAGAGGAGAATGGCGGGGGAGGAGTTGGTGAGAGTATACACAAGAGACAAATTGGGAGCAGAAAAGGCACATCTACTGAAATACACTGCTGAGGGGAGCAGCAGTGAGACAGAGAGGTCGGCTGCACCATGTGGGGAATTGAACTCATGCAGTAGCTGGAGATAGCTTGATTGCGCTAAGACTCCATCCTCTGCTCCACCAGGCAGGGAGGCCCTGAATTGGTTTTAGTTTTGGTTTGGTGCTGAACTGGTAAAGAACAGTGTAGGGGGAAAAAGACAGTTTTCAGATCTAAGTGAGCCCTCTTTATTGGCCAAATAAGTGTTGGTTTTGAGGGAGTTCATCCCCACATGCTCCCTTTAGGAACAGATTAATGATGTGTGTGGGTCTTGCCAGCTTACTTCGAAACATGTAGCTGGAGAATACTTTGTTATTCAGCAAATGGCACCTTAGTACCCTGTCTTGTCTTTGTTATTAGAAGGTTGACCTGATGATATAAACAGCCAATGGGGTTGTGTATATCTTCTGCCCTGTTAAGCTAATCATTGTTTCATCTTTGTGTTTTCTACTGCTCCCCCTAATTGAAGCACACAAGCGTGGAGAGTGAGGCGAATCTCCATTCTTCCTCCAGCACTTTCTCAACCACATCCAGCACAGTCTCTGCACCTCCCCCAGTGGTCAGTGTCTCCTCCAGTCTGAATAGTGGCAGTAACTTGGGCCTCAGCCTAGGCAGTAACTCCACCGTCACAGCCTCTACTCGAAGCTCAGTTGCTACGACTTCAGGTAGCCCTGCATAGAAAATTGATGGCATTCTTTTGGGATAAAAGAAAGAGATAATTTTCTTTTTTTTCCCTTTGTGACAGGACAAAAATGTAATTTTTCTTTCAGGAAAAGCTCCTCCCAACCTCCCTCCTGGGGTCCCGCCATTGTTGCCTAATCCATATATTATGGCTCCAGGGCTGTTACATGCCTATCCGGTAAGTGATACATAAAGTGAAAATGGTGTGGTTACTCTTTATACTTTTTTTGTCAGGTGGAAGATTATAGTTAAAATATAGAATAAGTGGGTAGAAAATACCCAATAGCACTTTAACATTTATTTTTTAGCAACAACACTACTTTAGTACCCAGACATTAGAGAAAGTAAAAGAGTAAAATGTGACTTCTTAGTGAAGGAGATAAATTTTAAGCTGTATTTGGAAGCCTGTAAGAGACAAAGATTGGTGGATTAGACAGTAAAACAGGCTTATTCTCCTATATGACTTGTGTCTACCCTCCTGCTTCCCAGAGGCCAGGCTAGTTGAGTTGAATCAGTAGTGCTGAAGGTAAGCTTCGAAACCTTTCATGAATCATTTAATCTCTTTGTATTTTCACTTCTTTCGTTTTAGAAAATACTGAAGGAAATCTACATTCTGCTTTTTTTTTTTTTTTTAGAGTGAAGGATGCATGTATGTTCTATTGCTGTATCTTGTCTGTTAGCTTCTGGGTTTGTTAGTATCATAAGTAGTCCTTATTAATATTGTCACGTGTTTGTCTCTTCTAGCCGCAAGTATATGGTTATGATGACTTACAGATGCTTCAGACAAGATTTCCATTGGTGAGTATGTGATGTAGAGCTTTGGAAAAGTGCAATCTTAAAATTAGTGTGGGGGGAATTACTTAAAATATTCAGTGGACAAATCACAGGCTTAGCTCTTTGCCAACCCATACCTCCATATACATACCTTCCTTTTAGATACATTAGAATATGGGGGAGTGGGGTAATAGTCCTAACAGAAGGTAACTTTCTTTAAATCAGTGTTTTAGCTTTTTTTTAATATATATTTTATTTATGCATATAAGAGCTGGGGTACAGGGAGATGTCACCTCACTGACCAGGGATTGAACTTGCTACAGTGGCTGCAGATAACTTCAGAACTGGGGTACAGGCCAGAGGTGTGGGGGGTGAGAGGACCCATCAGAGACAGAGTAGGGAACAGAACAGGCTGATCTACTGAAACACACTGCTGAGGGGAGCATCAGGAGAGGTCTGCCATGCCATGTGAGTCACCTCCCAGTGGCAGGGATTCGAACTCGTTCTGCAGTGGCTGTAGTTTGCTTCATAGTGAGTTGCTTAACCCACTGTGCCACCAGGGAGGCTCCTGTTTTAGCATTTTTGAAGTAAACAAATTTTAACCTAGGGCCTCCCTGGTGGCCCAAGGATTAAGTCTCAACACACTCATCTCTACGGCCTGAGTTTCATCCCTGGCCAGTGAGGTAACCCACATATGGTGTAGCAGACCTCCTTTCTCACCCGCTGCTCCCCTTAACAGTGTATTTCAGTAAATCTGCCTGTTATCCCCACTCTGACTTTGGTGAATACTCTCCCCCATACCACTCCTCTTAACCACCCCTTACCCTGCACTTCTGGCCGACACTCCATTTCTTCTGTGCAAAAAAAAAAAAAGCCAATTTTAACCCAATCTATGGTTCACTAGATTACTCTGAAGTTCGTGCAATACTTTGCTGTATGTCTCAAACACTTTGAATTCCAGAAAGATGTATTTTATCAGTAATAGTGGTGTATTAGGAATAATACATAGTGGGTTGAGAATACTGTTGTTTCTGATGGACTTGATTTGTTTTCCAGTGGGCATACCCGTAGACCTTGTCTGGCTGTACTTATGGCTAGACAGGGGGGACAGTGTATGCAAGAGTAATTTGGAGTTCCTGTATGCTCTACCCTGCTTAATCAGTGGCTGGATAAATTGCAGTACTCCAACACTTCTTCTTATTCTTCGGAGTTATTCTTATTGTCGAATGAGTGGCATCAAGTTTCTGTTTTCTTATTTCTCTTCTAGGATTACTACAGCATCCCATTTCCCACGCCTACCACTCCGCTGACTGGGAGGGATGGTAGCCTGGCCAGCAACCCCTATTCTGGTAGGACTGGTAATGGGGCTGAATAAAGGGAATTGTGTTGGGATTGGTGGTAGAAACGTGATTAGTGGCGGCATTGGACTGGTTCAGGATCTTTGGTAGAAGTATGGAATGGTAGTGATGAATCAGGATTGGTAGGTTGGGAATTCTGCTAATGAGGTGACCTTTCCCTGCTTGCTTTCTTCTGTCTCCCTGTGATTACAGGTGATGTTTTGACTTGGTTTTCTCAGCCATTTTCCAACAAGTACTATGGTTGAACTGGCATTTTTCTCTGCTCATCTCCCGCCTACCCTATTCATAGTGGCAAGTCTCATTGCCACATGAGGCCACCGGCCCCATTTTTTTGTGTGTGTGCCTTACCTGTTGTTGACCTAATACTATTTTTCAAATCCAACATGGAGTGTTCTGCATTGTGGGAAGGGAAGAGGGAACGTGGAAGAACATGAGTGGGCAGAAATATCATGCAGTAACTTTGTTCTGGAAGCCTGTCTGTGCCACTTTGCACGGTCATTCAGCATCAGTCCCGGACTGGCACTATGCTAAAGATTGTGCTGAGCAATGATAGATGGAGCCACAGAGAATTGTAACTCAAAGAATTGAGTTTTTGAATGGGTTCTTTAATCATGTGAAACCAGAAGAGGTAATTCTAGTTCAGTGTGGAAGGTAAAAGAGGCAGGTACATTTAGCTTCTCCTGTCACAGGTGACCTCACAAAGTTTGGCCGCGGAGATGCCTCCTCCCCAGCCCCGGCCACAACCTTGGCCCAGCCCCAACAGAATCAGACGCAGACTCACCACACCACGCAGCAGACATTCCTGAACCCGGCGCTGCCTCCTGGCTACAGTTACACCAGCCTGCCATACTACACAGGGGTTCCGGGCCTCCCTAGCACCTTCCAGTATGGGCCTGCTGTGTTCCCTGTGAGTACCTTGGTCTTTTCTTATGATGAGAATCCCAGCCCTGAACACTAGTTAATTGCTTCTAAGGCTCATTGACTTTAGCGGTAGATGAGAGAGAACAGCTTTCATTTACAGTTTAGAGAGGGCATTTGGCTGAAATTGGTGGTATTAGTTAGAAAATACATGTTTTGAGAATTAGCTAAAGGAGAAATGTGATATCATGTAGCTTTATTTCTCTCACACTGTCATTCCCAGCTAACTCTACCCTTTCCCCTTTCTCCAAACTACCATTTCTTGACCTCACTGGTAGATTTTAGAAAGGTGTGTAGGGAATCCATTTCACTAAGCAAACAGTGGTTAGGGTAGATAGCCATCTGAATGCCCAGTCCCCAGAGTAGGAAGGATAGGTAAATGGTATTCTCCTGCCATTTTGCTGTAGTTCTGACTTTTTTGCTCTTCAGGTGGCTCCTACCTCTTCCAAGCAGCATGGTGTGAATGTCAGTGTGAATGCATCGGCTACCCCTTTCCAACAGCCAAGTGGATATGGGTCTCATGGATACAACACTGGTAAGCTTGCCTTGACCCTGGTTATCAGTGGTTTCTGTGGGATGTTACTAAATGAATTTCAGGGAGGAAGACTTGGTACTTGAGAAAACGGAGTTGGCAAGGGTGTGCTGCTACTCCATGTATGATTGCTAAAAATTTGACTGACTTGGATATATATCTGAGCAGCACCAACAAAAACTTGCTATCAGAACACGTATCCACTGATGGGAGTGCCCACTGACACAGATTAGAATATGTTCACTGGCTAAACTTTTGGTGGGAAGAAAGTCCCCTCAGATTTTGCTAAGATGTCAACAGAGGCAATTGTTAATAATATGTGGCACTAATAGTACAAAGGGGATCAATTTACAGACTAGAAAGGTTCAGTAAGTTCTTAGCTAGCATACTACAGTAGCTTTGACTTAAGCCCTTTTGTAGTACTACTTTTCTCATGGCCTTTTTAATCCCTACCTAGAAGACTTAAGGAGAGAAAAGGTTAGAATACACAACAGAGTCAGAATTAGGCTGAGAGAAAGTAAGACCTTTATTTGTATGACTGATCTTCTAGCACTATCCATTTGCACATCTGATGGCAGGGAGGGATGTGTAGGAATTCTCTGCTCCCATGCCTGACACCTTGCCCTCCACTTTTGGAAGACAAGGAATGTGAAGGAGACTTTGAAGGAACAGATTCCATCTACCTTTTTCAGTGACTTGTAGATGAAGAGAGGTAACTGGGATTGCCGGGGTTTGCAGTCGAGGGTTGTCCTTCAAAATTCTCAGCTCAGTTTAGTTTCATGGTGATTTTGGATGGAGCTGCATCTGTGCTCTTCATCCTATGTGGACTCCAGGTGGGTAAATTGCCCAGGTTTTCAATAATTGGGGAAGTAAACTTAGCACAGAAGGCAGCAGGTTTGGGAATTAAGAGTCAGGTGGAGCTTTGCACTGTGTTGTATGATTTAAGTGAGGTAAGATTTAAACTAAAAGAAATCTTGAGATGCCCCGTTGAAATTTAGTAGACTCCAGTGGCTACCCCTTTCTCTGAGCAAGGTTCACCCTGATCTTGTGGGGTGGATTATATGCTTTCTGATGTGAAGTCAACCTATTATGAGAATAATAGACTTAAATCTTAGCTGACTAGGTTCAGGAACTTTAAGAGGTAGGTGATTGATAATGTAAGAAAATGGCATACCTGATTCTGGAAATCCTAGCTTCTTACACCTCCCTTAAGATTTCAGAAACTTGCTGTAACAACCCTTTGAGAACCCCCAGTTCCCAACCCCACAGAGGGCTCTTATCATCTCATTCCTCATCAACCTCTAAATTCATTTATTTTTATGTATTTGATTCCTTTTAGGAAGAAAATATCCACCCCCTTACAAGCATTTCTGGACGGCAGAGAGCTAATTTGGCCCAAGGCTGGGGGCTGTGTTTTGTGTGTGTGTATAAATTTGCACTGAAGTCTTGTTTCAGAAACCAGACCACTGAGGAGAGCCTGCTGAGCTGAGGCCATGCCCTGCGTGGCCTGGGGAAATGAGTTGGTGGATACCTTCTGGGCTTTTGAACTTGCCCTCTCCCCATTTTCCTCTCCCCCAAGTGTCTGACCCTGTCTTACCCATTTCGAGTTCAAGCGGTGCAGCACCTCCGAAGCATCAATGCACACACCTGCTGTTGCTTTTGATTTCTGGAAGGCATGTAGTTTCAACTTGTAACAAAAACATTTGTAGTCTTCAATAAACTGTGGTATTTCTTTAGCTAACTCTGGCGTTCTTTCCGTGCATGTCTTTCTGGATACTAGGAGCCAATCTGTGCTGTGGATAAAAAAGGGTGGAGGGTGGTCTTTTTAATCAAAACCCCCCAGCATAGCCAAAGAACTGTTTTTTAACTTTTTGGTGTGGTGATTTTATTGAAGTGGGGGAGGGAAAACAGCCTCAGTTTCCAGCCTGTTGATTAGTTGATAAAGAAAGCTATTTTAGAAAATCCTTGATTTGCCATGCTTATAGCTCTTTAATCTTTCATTTTGATCTTCCCTTACCTCTGACTAAAGCAGAGGATAAAAGACCAAAAAAGTGTATAGCGTGTCATGTCATGTTGAAAGGCAAAAGGGACGAAATTCAGAGCTGTTGTTAGGGAAGTATCTTCACAGGCTTAGTTCCCACATCTGGTTCCCCATAGCCAAGTGGCTGATAGGGATCTGATAAAGTCTAGTTAATAGCTAGTTGATGAACCAGGCTGAGGAAACTGCTATCCTGAAAAACTGTTCTTAGTCCTTCCGTGACTTTTCAAGGACTGTGAATTATTAGCTGTTTTGGACTTGTGGGTGTAGCTAAGAATGTGTGGGGGAGAGGTTTGATTAGATTTCTCCTTGACTGGAAATTCTTCATCCCTACTCAGTACAACTAGTACACCAGCAGCCCTTTTTCTACAAAGTTAACTTGCACAGTGAGAACATGAACCTTGGTCAGTTAGAAACCCCAGGTATTCCACTTTCCTTGTATTTGTTCACAGCCCTCTGAAGTAGTTATGTTCAGTATGACAAGCCTTACCAGGGGGGCTGCTGTACTGAAAGATTGGTTCTTGGTTTTCCTCCCCTATGCTCCATGTTGTATTAGTATATCATTACCACTTACTGAAAGCTAGGTATCGGCAGGGGTTTGACAGTTGGAAGGAAAGCAAAGAGGAGTTTTATAGTAACTTGTGAAGGGTAGGTAGGGAGACCTATACCCATTATTTTCTAAGGCTGATAGTGTTTATATTGAGGCTATTACAGCTACTAAATGTATTCATTTTTAATCCTGCTTTTCAGTATGCAGCCAGTATGCAAGTTAAGGCATCTGGATTCAAAGCTGGTTTATAACTAGCCCAGCCTCTGGAAAGAATGAGACCTGGTAGGGCACGAATTGGAACTAAATTTCCGCCCCCCCCACCTTGACACCCAGTTTGAGAATCCAGTTAGTGTTTTCTCCCATCCTGTGTGTGTGGGATGGGGACTCAGGAGTATAAGAAAGCTTTTTGAGTCTTGGCAGTCAAAAGATCAATCGTTATTTCTCGATCACCCTCCAAAAATGTATTTACATCATGTCTATTCCATTTCACCGTACTCTCAAACCTTCCAGACAGAACTTAGCCCTTTTTCAGAAGTGAACTTTTTTTTTTTTTTAAATTAAGCCTGCTAGTCCATTTGCCAGATGGACACCTAGGGTTTAAAAAGGGAAGAGAGAAATATGCAATTAATTACTGTAATTTCCCTTCTTTTGCTTACGTATCTGTAAAGTAGAAAGGTGATACTTTCAAGAAGGGGAGATACTTTCTCATCCTTAGTTTCTGTACTGTTCTTTTTCCTTGGTGTTTGCTCCTCCCTGGACTTATCTGGCCTTGTATATGGGAAGGGTTTCTAAGTTAAGATGCCACTTCTGTTGTAAAGATTCTAAAGTAGCTCTCCAAAGTAAAGTAGCTTTCCAATGCCTTTGTCCTAGGGATTGGGAGGAGTTGGGTTCTGGAATTTGAAAGGGGATTGCTGTTGAATTGTGGGCATATAGAAAGTTCTTCATTTGTGATTTGTTCGTTTTAGTATTTCTAAAAACTCCCATCAGTGTGCAGGGAAAAAGAGTCCATCCATATAGGCTGAAATGCAGAGTTTTTTGAAGTTTGATTTTATCTTCATGAAAGCTGATACATCTTTTAAAAGCATACTTGAAATTCCTAACTAAATGTTAGTCACTTATCCTCAAATTCTTGCATAAAATTTCTCTAGCATGATACTGGATCATTTTACCTAACAGCTTTTTCCCATCTCCTTGACACACTGCCACTTACTCCAGAAGGTAGTGTTTCAGCTCAAGGAGTACAAATTAAAATAAGAAATTGCACTGCTTTTGTTTCTTTAAAGTTGTAGTAGGGAGTTTTTCAATAAGAACATGCAAATTGTTGGAGTAGGGATTAGAGATTTTATTTGATGGAGAAGCTGAAGTTGACATCTGGTTGAATGATAATCATTCTACCTTTATGTATTTTTGTGTTCTGTCTTTCTATGTATATTGTGTGTGTGTGTAATAGTGTATATTATGTAATATATATACCTGTTTGTAATTATACGTATATTATATAAAATACATAATAAGCTCCGAAACTGGAGAAGTTGAACTAAATAAGACTGAGAATGGAAGTGTGCTTCCATTCTTGTACTGTAGATGCATGGGTTTTGCATCCAAATATTTCTCTTCATGAACAGAAAGAACCAGACTACCCATCTTCAGGAAAAAGACTTAGAAGTTTGGGTGGATTCATTTGAAATGAACATTAAAAGATTAATATGTTCTTGTTGGGTTTTGGTGCAGAAGTGTTTTGAAAACTGTGTGTCAGTCATATTTGGCTCTATCCCCCCCTCAGGTTCTTCTTCCCCTCCTCCAAAAAAAGGAAACAGTTTACATCATTTTCTCATACATAACTCAGTACACACCTTGAAAGGGCAAGAGAACCCTAGGGGACCTTTGTGTCATGAGCTCTTATCCCTCAGGACTTGACCTGAAGCTGGAAAAACAAGCCAAAATACCTTTGCAGTGCTAGAACTAGAAAGGCTGCACACATCACTCTTGCCCAGGGATAGGTGTCAGGCAGCTAGCTGAGCTAATCCTCCTGTCTGTTTCCTCCTCCCCCAGGTGTATCAGTCACCTCCAGTAACACGGGCGTGCCAGATATCTCGGGTTCTGTGTACTCCAAAACCCAGGTAGGTTCCTGGCTCTGGATAGAAGTGGAAAAAGAGGTGGACATAGAGGAGGTGTAGTTGCTATGACAGGAGTACAGTGAACAAGAATAATCCTAAGGGAGGTCAGGAAATCCATCCTACTAGAAAATGACTGGTCTCTAGGCTTCATTCCTTGAGCAATTTAACCCTCTGAGGAAAAAATGAGAAATGTTTTAGAAAGATGTGTGGCAGCTTGTTGCCTTGTGTAGTAACTTGACTGTGCTGCTGTGTTGGCCCTTCCCATTCTCAACCTTTTTATAACTTTCCCAGAAAATAAGTATAGAACCAAGAGAAACTTGTTCATTCCATTCGTTTAAAGTATACCTATAACAGACAGCGAACAGAAACCAGTAACTGAAGTGAGGCACTATCCACAGATTTTGTGTTGTGTTGCTTCTATCTTTTACCACCTTTAAATATTAAAAATTACAATGTAAGGTATTAGGAGTTCTGTCAGAGTGCTTTGTGACCAAGGCTTCAACACCCAAAATACCTCAGTGTGTATTCATTTCTTTTGAAACAACTAAAGAGTTCTACCAGCAACAGGAGCGGGAGTGTTAAGAGTAGTCAGCAAATTTCACTATGTTCATATATAAGTAGATTTTATCACGTGTTTTCTCATGCATCCTCTCACTTGGTGCTTACAGCTGAGAGGTCAGTAGCATTCCTCTTATGTATAAGAAAACTGGGGCTGAGAGATTGAACAGTTTTCCCAGGATCACACACCAGTTAAAAGGCAACTGAGACTAAGACCTGAACATCTGACTTCCAGTGCAGTGTTCTTCTGCAACACTGCTGCTTTTTGTGGGTGGGGGAGCTTGGGTTCAGATGTTCCAGTGATTAGTTTGCTGATGTCTTTTACTCTTTCTCCTCCATCCTACTGCTTAGCAGTCCTTTGAGAAACAAGGTTTTCATTCCGGTACTCCTGCTGCCTCCTTCAACTTGCCTTCAGCCCTAGGAAGTGGGGGGCCCATCAATCCGGCCACAGCTGCTGCCTACCCACCTGCCCCCTTTATGCACATTCTGACCCCTCATCAGCAGCCGCACTCCCAGATCCTTCATCATCACCTGCAGCAGGATGGCCAGGTAATAGCCTTCCCCTTCTCTTCTTTCCTTTCCTTTTCCTTCCTATCTTATCTTAAAACTGCCTTCCCTTTCCTTTCCTTACCCTTCCTCACTACCACCTTCACCCAGTCCTCCCCAGCGCCTGTCATGGGCACACAGCACATACAGACACAAGCGCACATAACACAAGTGGATGGCAAAGGAGATATCAGAAAAGGAACCAAATTGTAACTTTTTTCACCCAGTTCCTTTGCCTTTCTCCTCCACCTTCTCCTATAGTAGCATAGTTGTCCTCATCCCACCATATTTGGGTCACACCACCCCTTTTACCTCTCCCAGCCTCCCCCCTTCCCTGACATTCTAGCCTTCCCTTCTAATGGTGGAATTCTATTGTCAAAAGTTTGTCCCTTTATTTTCCATATATCCTGGTTCTGCCTCAGCTACCATATTTGCAGATGATTCTCTGTTGCCAGCGCCAGCAGGAGGAGCAGGTAATAAAACTGAATGTTATGCTTGAACCCACTCCTTTTCAGTCCCCATTTCACCTTCACAGCCTCAGGGAAATTGAAAATACTGCACGGTCACAGTCGGGATACACAAACACAAATGCCTTGCTGAGCTCTCTGGCCTCCCATTCCTCTCTTGTCCTCCCTTCCTCAATGCCTTTTTTCTTTCTATCTTTCTCCGGCTCTGGAAAATATTTGGTTACTGGACTGGAAAGAATTCTTGCAACAGCATCTGGGGCATCAGACTATCTCTCCTATCTTGCCTGAAATAGACAAGGATCTGAAGGCTCCCAGAAGTGATGTGTGGTAGAGGTGGGGAGCCAAGTGACTTTCCATCATAGATGACTAGGGAACCTAGACTAAGGACTTCTTGGTCTCTAAGGCAGCTTTCCAGTTGTGGCATTCACGGGGGTCAATGAAGGTAAAGTCACCTTATGATCAGTCATCTCCAAGAGGCTGTCATTCTCTAGTATAGCCTTTTCTCAGAGCAGGGAAGGGTGGTGGGGATGGTGGGAAGAGGAGGGAATTGAAAATGAGTAAAACTGATTATCTTGTCTCTCAATGTATGTTGCCCACTTCCTCCTTCCCCTATTTAAAAGTTTTTAAAGTGCTCGCTTAATTGTCAGAGGGACTTTTTCTAACAGCTGTATATAAGCCAAATTTTAAATTGGTTGAGTAGTAAGCGTTAGAGTTGTTTCTAAGCAAGGGGAATTGGGAGAGCGTGACAATTTTCCACATCACCTGAAGATGTCACAAATTTGTCCCACTAACTAGACACCTTTTTTCTCCCCATCATCCTGCCATTCCCCTGCAGACGGGCAGCGGGCAACGTAGCCAGACCAGCTCCATCCCGCAGAAGCCCCAGACCAACAAGTCTGCCTACAACAGCTACAGTTGGGGGGCCAACTGAGACCCTGGCCCTCTTCTCCTGGTCCCATCTTCTGAGAGGGCTTCTCAGCCTGGCAACTATGGAAACAGCGTCAAAGAGAGAAAGGAATGTGGAGGGGTTCCGCTGCCCCCCACCCCCAGCGGCCCACCCTATGCCTCAGCTTCATGTCTGTCCCATTCCCATACCATCCCCACTCTGTTGTATGTATTATAGGATTTGTATTTTCTCTTTTTTTTTTTTTTCCCTTTCCTCTTTCCCCTCCTTGCATACAAGATTATGAAACTTTGCTGTGGGCCCTGCCCTTTCTTCTCCTGTTCACCCTGGTGGTGTATGGGGAGGTGGAGAGGGGGGACCCCCAAATATATATCAGCCCAACAGCCCTAAGTCTCCTCCTTTATTATTAGGAAACAAAACAACAACAAAAAATGGCGTCATGAATATGAACAGCATTGTCAGATGAATTAGTTGAAGTGTTTTTTTTTTTTGTACTGTGTCCTCAAATTTAATGGATTAATGTGTCTTGTATATATAAAAAGAAAACCTCTACATTCAGCCTCTGCCCATTCTTCCTCCGTCTAGGATATCCTCAACCTCTTCGATGACCAGCTTGGTGAATAAGTATTACTGTACCAACTGGGCCTCCCATAGCAGGCCCCGAAGGCGGTGGAATAAAATGAAATCTTCGCTCTATAAGAACTCCTGACCCTAATATGCTAGTAGCTTGCCCTTCAGTGGACATCCCTTCCCTGAGAATTTCAAATCTTGGTGTCTGGAAAGAACTATCACAAATCATCATTTCCTCCAGAAACTGCCACAATCTACAGCCAGTATCAGGCAGTGAAGGGAGTGGGATAGTGGATGGATATTGATAGTGGAAAGGGAAAAAACTTAAGGAACTGAAAGAAATAGCTTTGTAGACTCTAAATTTAGATGTAAATGAACTGGGAAAAGTGCAGTGTGCATTGTGTATTGGTAAAATATAAGTGTGGGGCACATTTCTCCCAGGAGTAGGCTACAGTCTATTTGCAGTTTCTAGATCAAGGCCTGAGGTAGGAAGCCGGGAGAGAATACTGGAAATAGATTTCACAGTGACAGGAAAGCGGCAGTACTTCGTTAGCCCCAAAGTATAAACCTTGCTGTCTTATAAAGCCTCCTGGTTGCCTAAGAATTAAAGGAATCTGACAAGCTCCTTGGTAACTTGAGAGAGGGAAATAAAATTAAGCGTGTGTCATTACTCAGTTCTGGGGTGTTCACTGCTAGCTATGGCTTGACACTAGAAGCAAACGAGGGGGCTTCAACTGCAAGCAAGACTGCTATGGGTGAGGTGGGCAGGCAGTGAGGGAGCGCGGGGATACTTCATTAATGTGGGTGGGCTGCCCTCTGGCGGCCTTGTCCGCTACTACCCAGAATCAAACCCTCGAAACGTTTCTGGACCCGGTGGGCTGGTTGGCAGGAAGGAGGCAAGATGGTCGTTGGAAAATGATAATTTCGTATGCCCAAAGACCTCACAGCAAACTGGTGAAAGAGCCTTTCAAATTCCGGAGAACCGTCTGCCCCGCCCCCCTACGTCTTGCTTACGGCCGTTTTACGACAGTGTCGGGACCGCAGGCTTACTTTCTGGCAGCAAGGTCTGACGCTGGCTCAGTCCGACCGCGTAGCGCAGGCTGCCCCCAGGTGCGAATAAGCTTCGGGTGGGGGTCAAAGGTTTCAGTCCCAATACGGGTATGAGCCTCTTTGACCTTTTCCGGGGCTTTTTCGGATTTTCTGGACCTCGGAGGTGAGAATGGATCCAGGTTGGGCCAGCGTGGGGTTGTCTGAGACCTTGACCCCTAGCTTCCTATTTTTGGAAAAAACTCGTTTTCCACTTTCCAACTCCCGCGGAGAAAACAGAAGTTACTACATTTAGCACTCACCCGGCCACAGTAACCAGGGTGGTCGTTAAGAGGAGGAGAAACAGTTTAAGACTTTTTCTAATCTTGGGTGATGCAACAGGGCCCCGGGTGAGAGGGAGGGGGGAGACAATGGGGCTCAGGGAAGAAGACAGTGAGCAAGTGAGCAGCAAGGTCTTGGGGGGGTGGGGGGGTGGCGGAGGACACTAAAGAAAAGCTGGGAGTGGTGTTCAGGTTGAGGGGAGCCTTGAGGTGAGGACTGACTGATTAAAAACTGAAAACAGCGAAACCCCCCCAAAGAACTGTCAGTTATGTTTTGATTTGATGGCCAGTCTTGTAATCCTCACCTCAGCTTTACAGACAGACCCTCTACTCTTGTCATCTTTTGTCCCATGTTTTTTTTTTTTGTTTGTTTTTATGGGGTTTGTTTTTTTTTTTTTTTTTTGGTTTAAGTTTTTATGGTTTAAATAGTTCTGATATGTTAGTGGCCAATCTGCCTCCACCTCTAGACACAGAGATCCCTTTTTTGGAGGGATGACTCGGGATGAAGATGAGGATGATGAGGAAGAGGAAGAAGGAGCTACCTGGGGTCCTGGAAGTCCAAGGTTTGAGGGTCCCCAGTCTCCTGAAGAGTTTGACTTCAGCTTCAGCTTCAGCCCAGGAGGAGGGATGCGTTTCCATGATAACTTCGGCTTTGACGACCTGGTCCGGGATTTCAGTAACATCTTCAGCGAAATGGGGGCCTGGACCTTGCCTGCCCGCCCTTCTGGTGTGTGACTACCCCTGACAGAGAACCTATAATTTCTAGTGGGTTGGTGGGTGAAATAAGGAACTTGCAGAGTTGTTGGGGAAGTGGGGAATGTGAGAAAATTGATCAGTCTGCAGCATTTACTTGCCTCTTTTCTGCAGAACTTCCAGATTCTGAGACAGAGACACCTTGTGAGAGACAGAAGGAGGGCCAGACGCTTCGTGACTCAATGCTTAAATATCCAGATAGTCACCAGCCCAGGATCTTTAGAGGGGGCTTGGAGGGTGATGCAAGAACTGAATCCCCCAAACCAGCACCAGACTGGGGCTCTCAGAGACCTTTTCAAAGGGTGAGTACTTGCCTCATCTGGGCCTACAATGTGAGCCTGTGGGAGGCAACTATACAGTGCACTGCCTAGAATCCCTTGTTCAAATCTAATAGACTTGCATTAGAAGCCTAGATCTCCACTTGTTTGTTTCCTATATTAACTTCCAGCTTTTGTATACATAAATAAATAAATCTTGGGCCTCCCTGGTGGTGCAGTGGGTTGAGCAATGCACTATGAAGCAAAACGCAGCCACTGCAGCACCAGTTCAATCCCTGCTGCCGGCCAGGGAGGGGACCCACATGGCGCAGCAGACCTCTCCTGCTGTGCCCGCTGCTGCCCTCGGTGGTGTGTTTCAGTCTTCCTGTTCTGCTCCCCACTCTGTCTGATGAATCCTCTCACCTCCTGCGACTCTGGCCTGTACCCCAGCTCTTGTGTGCATAAATAAATAAATCTTTAAAAATAAATAAATAAATCTTAAAAAAGGATCATTGATCTGTATATGATTCTTAGATAAAGAGGAATTATTGGGGATAATAGAAAAATACTAGTTCAGGGTGGTTTTTGGTGGAAGCCAGGAGGGGGAGAAAGCTATCTTAAATGGGATTCTCTCTCCTGGAAAAGGAAGTTATGGAATGTAGCAATAGTTTGGGTTCTGTGACCCCTTAAGTTTCAGATTGAAAGGTATCACTTCACCTACTGTGGCTTCTTCTGCAGTTGGATGATATGTGGCCCGTGAACCCCCATTCTAGAGCCAGAGAGGACAATGGTAAGTCTGAAGGGAGAGAACATTTAAAAGCTTTGTTTTCCTGAGGTTCCCTCTGTTCTCCCTCTCTGATGGAGTTTCTTCTTGTCATACTTGCACCTTTTCTTTTTTCCTTTCCAGATCTTGATACTCAGGTTTCCCAGGAGGGCCTCGGCCCAGTTTTGCAGCCCCAGCCCAAATCGTATTTCAAGAGTGTCTCTGTGACCAAGATCACTAAGCCAGATGGGGTGAGTTGGGAGAAAGGGATAAAGGGAACTGTGGCCAGAGGATATGCTAGAAAAAAGGATCTATGTAAAGAAACCAGTGAATTTACCTTTAGTAATCTTAGGCATATGATGGTGTCCACTGTCCTTTTTAGACAGTGGAGGAGCGCCGGACTGTAGTGGACAGTACAGGCAGGACACAGACCACAGTAACCCGTCAAGATGCAGATGGCAATCCTAGAAATGGTAAGTAAAGAGTATGAATCAAAGGGGTCCATCTCTTAATTCTTTGGAGAAGAGAAACCCTTACTCTCTACCCTTTAATAAAATACCTCTTTCTCTCTGCCCAGTCTTTTTCATTTAACCTGACTATGTATGTCACTTTCCTTAGATCCAGAATCACCAATACCTTCAACCATGGACGATGCCTTTTCCATCCTGGACTTATTCCTAGGGCGTTGGTTCCGGTCCCGGTAGCCTTGTTAACCCTCAGAGGCCTTCAGGTTCTTTCCACCCCCACCCTTTGCTCTCTAACAGTAATGTTACCTCTCCTCCTACCACCCCAGGACCTTGGGTATATGGAAGAATGAAGGGCGGGGGCTATGTCAGTATGCCCCTCACCTGAACTAACCAATAAAACCTTTATTTATGCTAGTTCCTCAGTCTTAGTTTTATCAATACTGTCCTACTTTTTGAAACCATCCAGGACTTCCTAAATAGCCTGTGCTTACAATCTTCTTATTTCTTAGTTTATGCTCCACTTTGAAAGCCTTATTTGATAAGTAGGGGTCATGTGCTGGTAGAAAATGACTTTCCTTAATTAGGCAATAGCTAGAGATAATTTCAAGGAAAACTTTAGAAGGGGATGCATCAGACCCCCCCCCCCAAAAAAAAGNTAGAGATAATTTCAAGGAAAACTTTAGAAGGGGATGCATCAGACCCCCCCCCCCCAAAAAAAAGTGTAAATATAAGTGTACAGGATTGCTACTTTTCTAGGAGTGGAAGCACTGTGTTGCATAGTTCTCTAGATAATTTGAAGTACATAGGCAAATATTTTTTCCTTTACTGGTTATGTTTTTATTTTTATATATGGTAGAGAAAATACGACTAACACAAACGTTAACTGGATCTTTTATCATTTGGTGAGCAAAGTTTGATTTATTATTTCAAATTTATCTTTTATGGTTAGTGCTTTTTATACCTTTTAGAAGTCTCCTTTAATTCAAGATTAAAAGAATATTCTTGCTTATTATCCTCTACAAGTTTTATAGTTTTGCCTTGTACATTTAGGTTTTGAAATCCACCTGGAATTTGTCTTCCTATATGGTATTATTCATCAAGGAACCAAGCTCACTTTTTTCCATTTGGGAAAAAAAAGATTACATATATATTAAAAATATACATTATCCATCTTATGTATATAACCATTTATATTTCTCTGTGTGTAGGATCTTTCTACTCTGTTAACCTGTCTATCTTTGTACCCATGTCACACTTTTAGATATCATATTTGTATAAGTCCTCATTTCATGTTGTTCAAAGATTCTTGGAAACTGACAAGGTAAAATGACATATAGTAAAATAAGTCCTCATGTAATGTCATGTTGTTCAGTGTTAACTAGTATTTCTTTTTTCATATCAATCTTATTACAAAAACATGTTGAACAAAGCAATTGTTGAAGAAACTGCTGTGTTTAGTAGAACAATTCTTTCTACTATTTTAACTCTTCTAATATACACAGTAATGTGCCAAGTAATGACATTTAGTCAACATTAGACCACATATGTGATGGTTCCTATGTGTTCCCTAGGTGTTTAATTGGCTATGCCAACTAGGTTTGTGTAAATAAACTCTATTATTACATTCACACAATGGAGAAATCTAAGATTGCATTTCTCAGAATGTATGCCTGTCATTAAGCAACACATAATTGTATGAGAACACAGTTAATTTTTCTAATCAGCTTTTAAAACACCACCATAAATATGAATGGAACCAGAGAGCTCTGGAAAGCCTAGGTGGAGACTCATACAACAAAAGAAGCAATTTGGGGGCCCTCCCGTGGTGGTGCAGTGGGTTAAGCAACGCACTATGAAGCAGAACGCAGACACTGCAGCACAAGTTCGATCCCTGCCGCCGGCCAGAGAGGTGACCCAAATGGTGAGGCAGACCTCTCCTGCCTTGCCCGCTGCTCCCCTCAGCAGTGTACTTCCATTGATCTGCCTGTTCTGTTCCCCACTCTGTCTCGTGGATCCTTGCACTTCTGGCCTGTACCCCAGTTCTTATATCAATAAAAAAATAAATCTTTAAAAAAAAAAAAGCAATTTGGAAAAAGCAATGGGAAAGATGAAAGTGTAGCAAGGACACAAATCTTCAAAGTCCTTTGGAATATTAAATGATACATTGATACATTGCATCCATAAAATCAGCAGGATACTACAAAAGAAAGAACTTCCGGAAGTTAAAAAAAATGGTGAATGAAATGAAAAACTATAAAAATGTTTGGATGATAAAATTGAGCAAGTCTCAAAAAAAAAAAAAGTGAAACAGGCAACTCTTGCCTATTTGTGACTATTCAGATGCCTCTTTCTTATTGTCATAATAAACCTTAATTTTAAAATGTGAAGGGAAAGAGAAAAGCAAAGTAACAGATAAATAATAGGGGAAAAAAGAACAGTAGAGTGTGGTATAAATGATCACTGAAGTAAGTTAAGAAAAAAAATGTAAGTAGAGGATATCACTTTCTAACTTGAAGGGACCCACCACATGCTAGATATTAAGGATGAAAATGAACCCATTCCAAGGCACATCATGTGAAATTTTAGGATATTGGAGACAAAGGAAAAGCTAAATGATTCTAAAAAAATAATAAAATCACAGAGAATCAAAATCAGATGTTCTCAAACAGCAACACTGGAATTAAAAGTCAATGGAACATTACTTTAAAATGCTGAAGAATGGGCCTCCCTGGTGGCGCAGTGGGTTAAGCAACGCACTATGAAGCAAACCGCAGCCACTGCAGCATGAGTTCGATCCCTGCTGCCTGCCAGGGAGGGG
>JAGFMF010011585.1:3754133-3769889 GCA_019455555.1 Galemys pyrenaicus | reverse complement strand
CTCCCCTCTCTGTCTGTGGTGAATCTTCTCACCCCCTCACACCTCTGGCCTGTACCCCAGTGCTTGTATGCATAAATAAATAAATCTTTAAAAAAAAAAGAAAGTACTAGACCTGGAGGGGGAGCAAAACTACTACTTTGCACAATTGCCTCAGGGACCAAGAGAACTAATGTGGAGGAAACAGGGTACTTCTCTCACCCTCTCTGCATAGGAGGAGGCTAGTCAGAGGAGCAAGGAAGTAGAAGACAGAGGAGGAAGAGTCTGGTGACCCACAGTCTGGGGCATTCTCTGCTGCCTCCAGCCTCCCCAGCTTTTTATAAAAAACACATCCACTAGTTGCTGCACAGGAGCTGAGCTAATTGGTTTAAAGTCTTTTTCTTATCTTTCCCTCCCGCAGGTTGTCCAAGAGCTGCAGCCTTGTGCTGGTGCAGACTTGTCCAAGAGCTGCAGCCTTGTGCTGGTGCAGACGGAGGGAGCCGTTACTAAGGGCAAGGACCTTCGCTATGGCCTATGCTCAGCTCCTGGCTAAAGTCAAGGGCTGGCTCCGGATCCGAAGCCTCCTGGCTCGTCAGTGCCTGGCAGAGTTTCTGGGTGTACTTGTGCTCATGGTAGGCAGGGTAAATGGGGGAAGGAAAGTAGGGAGGTGGGTAAAAGATTGTGGCTCCTGTTGGTGTCTTTATCTCTTCCATGTGGTCTTCCATTTCCTCTCAGCAGCTCATCATTTCTCTCTCCCCTCTGGGGTCCTCTAGCCCCTCCTACTCTCTCATTTTTATTTTTGACTCTTTTCATCTCTCACCTTTCCTCCCTTTCTTTACTCTTCTCCCATTTCCCCCCCTTCCCTCTTTGGCTTTCTTTCTTCTTTGATGATTCCTCCTGTAGGTTCGATTCTCCAGTTGATCCCCTAGCCTCACTGATCTCTCAGTTTTCCTCTCTCTCTATTGGTCCATGGAGGGGGGGTCCCTCTTCCTGGGTTTCCTATTCCTCATCATCCCTTTTCCCACCAGCTCATCACCCAGGGAGCTGTGGCCCAGACAGTTACCAGTGAAGAAACCAAAGGCAACTTCTTCACCAATTTTCTGGCTGGCTCTCTGGCCGTTGTGATAGCCATTTATGTGGGTGGCAATGTTTCAGGTAAGGAGGGTGGGGTCTGGTCAGCACTGGGGGTGAGTGGTGGGGGTGTTGGGATATGTGAGAGTAGGTGTATGGTGATGTTGAAAAGGCAGTTTCTGGGCCTCCCTGGTGGTGCAATGGCTTAAGCAACACACTATGAAGCGAACCGCAGCCCCTACAGCACGAGTTCAACCTCTGCCAGCAGCTGGGGAGGTGACCCACATGGTGCAGTATACCTCTCCTATCTTGCCTGCTGCTCCTCTCAGTGTGTTTCAGCAGATCTACCTGTTCTGTTCCCCACCCTGTCTCTGGTGGATCCTCTCATCCCTCACACCTCTGGCCTGTAATCCCATTCTTGTAAGCATAAATACATCTTTAAAAAAAAGAAAGAAAAGAAAAGGCAGTTTCTTTGGTGACTCATGTCATTATCTCCTTGAGCTTGAACAGTCCTCTGGACTGGACTGAGATATGCGTTGGTCCAGTCCAACCCCTCCCTTTCAGTTTCTCCCATCCTGCTCCCTAGATAGAGATCTATGGCAAGGCACAAGGTAGGCACTCTCCTCTTGTGCCCCTTACCCAAAACCTGAGGTCCACCTTTGCTCTGGATCTCACCTGCATCAGTGTGCCTGTCTGGAGCTTTGAGACACGGTGCTATAGTGGAAAGAGCTGTATGACCTTGATGGGAATGGTAGGAATAATATCTGTGTAAGAGTCGTGGGGAGGAGTGACAGTGTGACCTGGTGGCAGCCTTTAATGGATATCGTTTTTCTCTTCTTGATTCTTGAAGGGGCCCATCTGAATCCAGCCTTCTCCCTGGCCATGTGCCTCCTGGGACGCCTCCCCTGGACTAAACTTCCAATTTATTGTTTTGTGCAGCTGTTGTCTGCTTTCTGTGCCTCTGGAATAACCTATGCTCTCTACTATGGTAACAGAGGGGTCAGGGTGGGGGACAGAGTGCTTTGGGGTGGTTTGAATGAGCAAAGATGGAAATCCAGAATACCTCTATTCCCTGCAGATGCCCTACAGAATTATACAGGTGGCAACCTAACAGTGACGGGCCCCAAGGAGACAGCTTCCATCTTTGCCACCTACCCTGCCCCCTATCTGACCCTGAAAAATGGCTTCCTAGATCAGGTAGGTGCGAGGGAGAGAAGATGGGGAGCTACAACCTTTGCCCCTGTTTCTGGGACTCCCAGCCTGTTGTTTAGCCTCTGGTGGGATGGGGGGTTAAGGACCTTTTTACACACACCCTCAGCCCCCAGCTGCCTCTGTTGGACAGTCAGATGACATGGGGTGGTGAGCTGGAATATTTTGGGGAGAGAGAGCTGAACCCTCTGTTTTTGTCATCTGTAAGGTTCTAGGCACTGGGATGCTGATGGTGGGGATCTTGGCGATCCTGGACAAGAAGAACAAGCCAGTGCCTGCAGGTCTGGAGCCCGTGGCGGTGGGGCTGTTGATTCTGGCCATTGGACTGTCCATGGGCGCCAACTGTGGATTCCCACTAAATCCTGCCCGGGACCTGGGCCCACGGCTCTTCACTTATGTGGCTGGCTGGGGTCCTGAAGTCTTCAGGTGAGAAATGACCTCCGCTCACTTCTTTGTGCTAAGTCTCTGGGCCCCTACCTCTCGCCTCTTTAAATAGTACTCTTGGCTTTTTATATACTCAACCCTGACTCACCCTTCCTTTCTTTCTCTTAGTCCCTCCCACCCACTCTTTTCATTGAAACAGTAAGATTTAAAGATTGTGTTCTGGGGCCTGTCATGATACCTTTTATTGGCATTAGTAGCCTCCTTGGTAAAATGGGTATATTCAGATAATTCCTTGAGGCAAGAGGGTGGACCAAGCTCTCCTAGAATCTCCTCTCTGAGTGCTGTGTTTTGGTGAAAAGATGTTTTTTTTCTGGTGTCTAACATCCCAGAAACTACTTTAGGGAACTTTCTTGTTTCTGCTTTCCATGTTTCCTGACTGAAGGCTAGGGAAGTTGCCCGGATAATCTCCCTTTTGTCTGCCTCTTGCAGTGCTGGTAATGGCTGGTGGTGGGTACCTGTGGCAGCGCCTCTGGTGGGAGCCACCCTTGGCACAGGCGTATACCAGCTGCTGGTGGCCGTGCACCACTCTGAAGACTCAGAGCCAACTCAGGATATGGAGTGTGTCCAGTTTAAGAGTTCAAACTTGAAGACTCCTGCCTCAACTTAAAATGCATTATGTAAGCTATGATTCTGACAGCCTCACACCCCTCATGGACACGGGATTGGCAATGCATTCTTTCTCTTTATTAATACACAAGTCCTGGACAGCTTCTCTGTTCGCTCATTGAGGCATCCATTCCTCCGAAAATGGGGAAGATGCCTGCTCTGGGAGAACTGGAGAGGATAAGGTCAGGGGACCTTGGTTCTTCCTCCCCTTAGCCGGTTTTGCCATCCCAAGAGCCTCCAGGAACTTAGTTTCTGGAAGTAGCCGCCAGAGGGTGCGCACCTTGGATGCAAGATTGGGAAAGCTGTGGGAATCAGCAGGATGGCCAGGGACTACCGTCCAACGTGCAACACGACCCTGGGATTTCTTCTAAAGCTTGGTTACCTCCCACCTGACACTTAACTCTTGTAACCTCAGCGCCGCTCGTCTCTACCCTCACTGGGGTGCTCCCCAGATTCAGCCACCTGCAGATAGTGGGTAGGGTGGGGAAACTGCCTTCACAGAGGGGGCGTGGTGGTAGTGATGATGGTCTGGGGGTGAGTGGGCAGAGAGGAAAGAAAGAGCCGGCAATGGAACATACTCATCTAGAGAGGCAAAGTTGGGCGGAGAAATTGAGACACAACCTAATCCCTAGAAATTCCGGGCTATGTCATTCAGGAGAGGGTGAAACACAGTGGAATAAGCTAGGAGGCGCAGAAAGGTGAAAGGACAGAGCTCTTGAGGAATCAGTGTCTGGTTATGGGGAAACTGGCACTGAGAAAAATTATCGTCGCTCGCTTCCCCACCTCTCACGTCCCTCCCTGAAGGAGAAGAGCTTTTGCAGAGACGGCAGTATTCTCCGGTTTCCATTTTTCCAAATAAAAGAATCTCAGCGATATCTAGCGTCCAGATTTATTTTTAATGCGGAATGGCTTTGGGAGTGGGTGTGGCGGGGGAGCTGGCTGGCAGTGCCCAGCATCAGAAGGGTTAAGACCCTCCCGCTGCCCCGCACAAAGATGGCGGTGCGCGCTTTTTCCTCCCCCTCCCTCACCCCTCCCCAAAACCCCCTCCCGCCCCCCGCCCTCTCCCGCCACCTTCGTCACTTCCGCCCCACCGTGGCCGAAACTGACACAAAGTAGCGGGCTGAGGCCCGGGGGGGGGGGAGCGGGGCTGCAGCTCGGGGGGCTAGAGCCGCGGGGAGTGAGCCGAGCGCCCCCCGCCGCAGCCCCCGGCATGGGCAGGACGGGGCCTCCGGGGCGGTCGCCAAGCGCGGAGCGCTGAGGTGAGGCGAGGCCGGGCTGGGGGCAGCCCCGAACGCGCGGCCGGGAGGGCACGGGGAGATGGGGCCGCGGCCTCGGGGCTGGAGGGGCCGCGCGGGTGGTCTGGGCAGGGGAGAACCCGGGCAGAGATCCTGCTCCGCTAAGGCGGAGCAGGGACAGTGGATGATTGGCGAGAAGAGGGTGTCCATCCTCAGGGCTGCCTGAGGATGGGGGAAATCGGGAGGTAGTCCGCAGGATGGAAGGATGGTGAAGGGGCGCTGGAGAAGTAGTTGGAGCATATGGAGCGGCGAAGAGAGAACTCCCCCAGAGTTGTGGGGGAGAGGAGTGTTCTGGGTCCGAGGGTTTGGTGCTTGGATGAGGGAGTTGGCACTGGAAGACTTTGTCTCTAAGGTGAGGTCTCTGCTTGAGCAAGACCCGGGGTCGAGGAGAGGTATAGCTCTGAGAGGTCAGAGCCTGGAGTGAGTCCTGGGTTCTGGAACTTGGTAGTGGAAGGTAGTCGGAGGTCGTGTTGATCACAAGTGACCAGGGGGTCTCGAATTCCATTTCCTTATGTTTTCTGGACCAGTCCACAAACCTCCCTGCCAGCCTCCTCTGAAAGTGGGGATCACCTCTACAGCCTTTTGGTTGGGAGGGGACCGGCAGGGCCAGGCCTAGAGGTGGAGCCGTTTTCCTCTGTGGATCCTTGCTTTCTTCCAAGGGCTGGCTATTTTTATCCCAAATGTGGCTGCAAAGGGGGCTGGGGCAGGGCGACGTGGCTGATGGGCCTGCCTGGTTCAGAAAACGCAAGCTGTGTGAGACTGGGAAGGAGAAGTGAGAGGGGATCCCTGTTCCCAGGTTCTACCCCACTTTTCTTCCCTATTACGGCCCCTCAGAGGGGATGAGGTCTGAAGCCAAGCCAACTCTCAAGTCTTCCCCAGGGTCTTAGAGGTAAAACAACTTTCCTGGTCTGTGTCCAGACTTCTGACTCCTAAAAGTGCTTTCTTTAACTCTTTCATTGGACTCAGATCTACTGGGCTGATAGCATATCTAGATTGCCTTTTCCGCTGAGGGCGGGGCTGGCAATGGAACGTGTGATGCCCACCCTTGCATCCTCTTCTTTAACTCTTCCTTTACACCCCACCCTCCTATGACTCATACTCTAGACTGGGTGGAGACCCTGGCTGGGGGCCCTAGAGGAGGACTTGGCATCTCTAAAATGTGGATGAGGTTTTCCTTCCTGAGCCAGGCACCCTTGACTGCCAGGCTGGGGAGGGTCAGGGAGGAAGAGGACTCTGGCTTTCAGTACTGCCTCATAGGGGATTCAGCAGGCCAGTCTGAGTTAGTGGAGGAAGAACTGGTGTGGGTGACAGAGCTGTGGCCAGAGTCTGTAATTATAGAGGCTGGCCAGACAGGCAATTAGTATCTCTTGAGGCTGACAGGGTGTGCCCAGTGTGCTGGAGGCAGGGGAACCATGGAGGAGGTGAAGGAGGAGGGGGAAAGATTTCTGCACACACAAAGAAAGGAGATGACAAGAGGAACCAAGACCTGGCTGACAGTTTCCTTTGGGCAAGGCTGGGGAAATGAGATGAAGCTCTGTGACCCTGTCTTCTAGGCCAGGCCTTTTACTTCTTTATGTGACTGGAAGGACGTAGGAAGAGGGAAGGAAGCCTGGGGTCCTTTGGGTGATGATTCCCTGCGCCTGCACCCAGTGTCATACTGACTGAACTAGGCTTGGGGTGGGAGGGAGGGTGAGGCCCCACTAGGGTGATTCCCACTAGGTTGGGAAGACCCCCTTGCTCCTCCAGAAGGGCTGACCCAGACTGAGAGGAAGTGGTTTGGGACTGTGCAGGAAGTGAAGGCCATACCTCTAATGTGCTCCCCTGGAGTAGGTGATAATGAAACCCCAGTAATGGGGGAGAAGGGCAAAGGGAAAGGGGGTTATAGGCATTTTTAGAAGGGTGGAGCCTTCTAAAAGACTTCTAAAACCCTGTTTCCTGATGCTCTGCCAGGTGTTTCCTGGCACGTGTTCCCTCAACCCCACCCTTGGGATGGAAATTCTGCTTTCCAGTAAACAGGCACCACTCACTGCCACCAGGAGGGCACACGAGGGCAGCTGTTGTCTCTGGTTGGGTACCTTGAGAACTGTGCCCCTCTTGTCAATATCTGGTCTTTTTCCTCTGCCCCCTTTTCCCTGTAGTTCTTGGTTTTTGTAGTCCCCCCATATTATCTAAGGTGGAGGCAAGAGTGAGGTGGGGGGAAGGCTCCTTCTCAGGGACCCATCAAGGCAGTAAGAGCGGTGTGTTGGTGTGGAGTTGGTGGGGAACCTTATGGAGGGCAGGGTCTGAACCAGGGAAGAGACTCCTGGAGTCTGAGGAAGGGAATGAAGAGTAGCCCCCAGCTTCCTAACTTCATGCATGTCTGTCACCTTCCTGCAGGGTCTCCCATGGGATTGCTGGGACCTTGCTGGGTGAGATGGCACTGTGTGCAAAAAAGCGCCCCCCAGGTAAGAGGCAGGCGGGGAAGACCCCTGGGACTGTCAAAAATGGATGTTGTGGCTCGAGGTGCAAAGGGAAGAGGGACGACTGGTAATGAGTCTTAAAAAGGGTAGACAGCACAGGCATCCCCTTTCTTCCTCTGGGTCTCTGAATAGGGGGTAGTTTCTCCCGCTCGAGTGTGCAGAGTACCTGCCCCTCACCCCCAAAACCGACTCCGGAAGCTCCTGTTCTCTGGTCAGGGAACTGTGTTCTCATCTTCTCTCCTCTGTCCGCTCACCTCCCGATCTCGTTTCTCTCCTTATTATTTCATTCCCTGGGTCCTCCTGGTTTTCCTGCGGTGGGGGTGGGGTGGTTTGAAAACGGTTGCCCCCGACAACGCTGGCAGTCCCCTCACCCGCATTGGCCGGCGGGGGGAGGCGGGGCTCGGCGCTGGCTTTCGCCTACGCTGCGCTGGCAGGCCCTGCCCCTGCAGTCGGGGACGGGCGGTCGGGGGCGGAGCCCAGGGCGTGCGCTCGGCGTCCGGGGCCACTCAGCGCGCTGGCGTCTGCTGGGGGCACTGGGGGCTGTGGTAGCGCTGCTGAGCGTGCGGCGTCCCCGGGTGCGGGCGACCGAGAGGATGGCCCCGGCTGCAGGTGGGGCGTGCGCCCTACGGCCCGGGCTCCCCTCTGAGCGGCCGCAGCTCCTGCACCTCCCTGGGGGGCCGCCTCCTCGGCGACGCTGAGGCCCCGGACAGACGGACAATCTCCCCCCACCCCCGTTTAAACCGGGATCATGACGGTCCCCAAGGAGATGCCTGAGAAGTGGGCCCGGACCGGGGCTCCCCCTTCCTGGAGTGGAAAGAAGCCCTCTTGGGGCACAGGTAACGGGAGGCAGCGACAAGCCGCTCTCCTGAGCCCGCATTTTCTCGCCCCTATCCTCATTTTCATTTATCCTCAGTCTTCCCCAGCCTTCTCCCATCCTCCTTTCCAGACCTTGGGGTCCTGGCTTCAAAGGGTCCATCCATCCTCTTCCTTTGCATCGTCTTTGGTGACTGCGACTGTGCAGGGGTTCAGCCCAAGCGATCTTCTTTGGGGAAGTTTCTGGTAGTACAGTGACCTCAGGTAGCCGGCAGCTGGTAGTGGGAGGATGCTGTGGTCTGAGATTTTATTACTGCATTGTGCTGTGTGGGGGTCTTGGGAGGGAATGAGATAAGGGTCTGGAATGCTGCCTTTGGCTCAGAGATAGTTTAAGACGTTATGTTAATTACCTAACCAAGGTGCTCCTTTTTCAGCCTGAGGTCATTATGACACCAGGTCTTGGATTGGCAAACCCTTCATAGGACACCTGAATTTGATGCCCGCAGCCGTGGACCCTTGGAGTTCTGCCTAGGTGTAGCTCATTTGTCAGTTAGTGACTATGTATTGTTTAGGGGAGACGTGTGCAGATGGAACAAGGTTACAGTTAGCAACTGTTTGGAGTACATCTCATTCCTCCCTCATTTCTGTCTCAGTCTGCATGACCCATATCCTGACCCCTCCCTTCTACTTGAAGATGAGCTTTGAAATAGGTGATGTCATTGTGGGCCAGTCAGAAGCCTCCGCTGGTGACATGTGACAAGCAGAGGCTCTTGTAGGGGTACTGCACGTGGGGCAGGGATGCTGCCGCAGAGCAGTTCCAGGCAGGGCACAGTGACCCTCTGCCTTGCCAACCCCCCCAGATCTCCAGCTTAGAGGGTGAGCAATCTTTGATTAGACATGCAGGGGTCTCCCAGGGAAGGAGGCTTTGGGTTTTCATCTGCAGCTCCTCTGGGGATTCCCAAGACTATTAATGCCTAAGGCGTTAATGAAATGGATGGGGGAGGAATTGAGTGCCCCCAGTGGAAGACCTTCATGGTTGTTGGTGAGGAAAGCAGGCATCTTGTCCTGTGAACGTAATGTCTGCAGAGCTGAGTGGTCAGGCTGGTGGTGAGAAGTGAACTAGAGGGAAGAATTTAGTGACTGTGTGTGCTCACTTCTTAAGACTGTATACTGTGGAAAGAATCAAGGGCTCTCAACGGAACCCTCACAAAGCGAGCTGTGCCTCAGTTTACTCCTCCTGACTCTAGCATCATTCTGTTGCAGAAGAAGAAAGGAGGGCGCGGGCTAATGACCGAGACTACAATGAGAAATTCCAGTATGCGGTAAGTGGTCCTCCCCCTTAGTCAGAAAGGTGCAGAAATGCCCTGGGTGTAACTGGGGGCCGACTGAGAGGGTAGGGTGCTTGAGGGGGGAGACTGGGAGGTTGTCTCCTCTCCACTCTCCATCTGCTATTGTGCTGAATTTTTTATGCCTTCACCTGTCATTGAAGTGGGATACACTGTTCCCATCAGACTCTGTTCTCTCCTCTGCTCTCTGCTCTCCCCTCCACACCGGTTGTTGCTTGCCTAGGGTGGAGTGAGAGGGCAGTGTAGAGGGCGGCATTCTGTCTGGTTTTGAGTTGGGGCTGGAGACTGCCTCATTGTCTTCTCTCCCCCTGTCATAGAGTAACTGCATCAAGACCTCCAAGTACAATATTCTCACCTTCCTGCCTGTCAACCTCTTTGAGCAGTTCCAAGAAGTTGCCAATACCTACTTCCTGTTCCTTCTCATTCTGCAGGTAAGTGACCTACAGTAGACCTTTTGTGGCTCATAAAGCTGACTACAGTCGAGGAAGAGCACGGTCTGGGGGCAAAGAGGGTAGGGCCTGGGCTCAGAGGCATACTTTCTCTCTTCCTTTCAGTTGATCCCACAGATCTCGTCCCTGTCCTGGTTCACCACCATCGTGCCTTTGGTTCTTGTCCTCACCATCACAGCTGTTAAAGATGCCACTGATGACTATGTGAGTTGTTTTCATTCTTTTGCCTTTCCCCAACCCCAGCACACTCACCTCCACCCAGCACAGTTCCTTGATGACCTCGCCAACCCTGCCCTGGTCCAGCTAGATGGAGGATGTCATGACTGAGATTGGGGAGGGCGAGTCAGGGAGAAGTAGATCGGTGAACGGGAAAAGGGGTGTCTCCAGAGATACAGATGAGGGGGTATAATCTGCATATCCCTGGTCACCTCCCTCCTTTGCAGCAGGAGAAGGTGTCTTACCTTTCTTAGTTCTCTTCTCTTCAGTTCCGCCACAAGAGTGATAACCAGGTGAATAACCGTCAGTCTCAGGTGCTGATCAACGGAACGTGAGTGCTTGATGAAGACCGAGGGCCTTAGGGAGGAAAGGGGTCCCCTGGGAATTTCTTTAGCTTCTGACAGCCTCTTCTCTGTCTTCTCATCGTCTCAGCCTCCAGCAAGAGCAGTGGATGAATGTCTGTGTTGGTGATATTATCAAGCTAGAAAATAACCAATTTGTGGCGGTAAGGACAAGGTGCCCTCAGGCTTCTTTCTTTCCTTTGGCAAAAAGGAGTCTTTCTTGATTTATTCTTAAATACTCACTGGAAGGAAACTTTTGTGTCATCTTATGCCTGGGAACATCTCCTTTCTAGCCATTCACGTTTTGGGACTGAGTAAACCAAGAATGCTCAGTGGAAGGAAGGATAGGCATCGGGCTCCTTGTGGGTGAAGGTGTGGGTCTTTTGGCTTCTCATTAGATTTTCCTCTTCCTCTCTAGGCGGATCTCCTCCTCCTTTCCAGCAGTGAGCCTCATGGGCTGTGTTACATAGAGACCGCGGAACTCGATGGGTGAGTCGATGCCCCTGTCACACCTCTCTTCTGCCTCCTCAGGGGTTGACAGCTTATTTTGGAGATGTCCACAGGTCTGGGATCTGTGTCATTTGGAAAAAGAAGGGGTGGTAAAGGCTTTGGGTATGTAAAAGTGTTAGCCATGATACATATGTGGGGGCAGTGATACCCTGGGTCAGGTGCCCCAGGTAGAATCTAGAGGAAAGAAGGGAACCAGGACTCAGGGACGGACGCTGTCCTTCCAGAGAGACCAACATGAAGGTGCGTCAGGCGATTCCTGTCACCTCAGAATTGGGAGACATCAGTAAGCTTGCCAAGTTTGATGGTGAGTAATTTTGGAGAAGCAGCTATTAGGCAGCGGGGGTGGGTTGAATTCTGGGGTTTAAGTCATACCTTTTCCTTTGGACTTCTTGTTGCTGAATATGCAGCTGCATGGACTTGCATTGGGGGAGCGGACATCAGGATGCCAGGTGGTGTCCAATAGCTGGTCACTTCAGGAGAGTTTCATGACTAACTAGCTCCATTCTTGCTGTGCATGTTGAGATTCAGCTTTCTTTTTGTTTACTAGCTTGGAAGAATAAGGTGTGTTCTTTGCAATAAGACGAGTCACAGTGTATCTAAAAAAAAACCTTCCTGCCTCCTCCACCCTTCTAGGGTAGCCAGGTGAACTGGCAGTTTACTGTATCATCCACACTTTTCCTCTGTTTACACAAACACTTGAACATGAATCAGTGGGATTACACTGCAGAAATGTCTGCTACTTGCCTTTCTTTCCCTAGTAAATATATCAGAGGTGTCTTATCACATGACTGCATAAAGAAATTGCTGTATTCTTTTCAATAGTTGCATATTACATAGAATATTTCATATTTCATTTATTCAAATAGTCTCGAGTTGTCTCCTGTCTTCTGATGTTCAAATAATGCTTCAGTGAAAATTGTTGTGACCGATATTCTTGTTTCTGCAGAATAGTGTTCCAAAAGTGGGATCACTGGATTTGCTTTTTTTTTTTTAAAGATTTATTTATTTATGCATACAAGCACGGGTACAGTTCAGAGGTGTGGGGGAGGGGTGAGAGGATTCACCACAGAGAGCAGGGAGCAGAACAGGCAGATCAACTGAAGTACACTGCTGAGGGGAGCAGCGGGCACAGCAGGAGAGGTCTGCCGCGCCATGTGGGTCCCCTGCCTGGCCGGCAGCAGGGATCGAACTCGTGCTGCAGTGACTGCGGTTTGCTTCATAGTGCGTTGCTTAACCCACTGCTCCACCAGGGAGGCCCTGGATTTGCTTTTAATACTAGTTTGTGTTGGCTCGTTGCTCATTCCTTTATCATCTTTTGCATCAGGGGCATGGATGGGCATATATTATCCTCGTACTTTCCCCCTTAGCTGCCTTTTCACTATGCTTTGTTGTTACCTGATCAAGCTATAGACTGGCTCTTGAATGATGACATTCTTATCTTCCCCTCAGGTGAAGTGATTTGCGAACCTCCCAACAATAAACTAGACAAATTCAGTGGAACCCTCTACTGGAAGGAGAACAAATTCCCCCTGAGCAACCAGAACATGCTGCTACGGGGCTGCGTGCTTCGAAACACCGAGTGGTGCTTCGGACTGGTCATTTTTGCAGGTGAATATCTTAGGGGCCATAGAAAGAATGGTAAAAGTTGGTGCCTCAACCCTCCTTCAGGAATGTGGGAGGAGATTGAGTGGGCTTGGACAATATGAAGGTAAATCTCTGGAGCTGAAGAGCCCTGATATCCTACCAGTTCCTCTTCTAGTCCAGGAATTGTTCAAGAAGCCCAGAGGCAGATGTGCTGTTTTGTTCTTCCTGCCCTTCCCACCCTTTCCCAGGTCCTGACACCAAGCTGATGCAGAACAGTGGCAGGACAAAGTTCAAGAGAACAAGTATTGATCGCCTCATGAATACATTGGTGCTCTGGGTAAGGTTTCCAGGCCTGGTTCCTGCCCCCGCCCTGCTGCCTTTCCCTGGGCGGTTGGTTCTCTCTGCCCCTGTCACTCCTTCCTGGCCCATAGTCAGGCTGCAGGTTTTGGCTTTAAAAGTCACTCAAGACAGTGTTTATTTCAGGCTCCTTTTAGACTTGGAAGATGTTATTTAAAAAAAGCTTAGGAACGTGCATGAATCAACAACTTAAAGCTAAAACAAATCTTCCCTTCTCTGGATTCCAGTTATGATGATGACTTAGCATAGCATGTGACCTTCTGTTTGCTTTTGCCTGGGACAAGGAGGCCTTCATGGGGATGAAGAGGGAATTAAGAGAAAAATTTCCGTTTGGAGGAAATGGGGGTCTTTTATATGGGGTCTTTACCCCTGACATCTAAGAATGAAGGATCCCAAAGGAAAAGATTCTGTTCGTTTTTTGGCAATTTCTGAATCCTTCTCTTGTTTGACTAGAAATTTGAGCTTCTTGTCGGGCTCTCCTCCCTTTCTTAATGCCCGCGCTGGCTGCTGCCTGCCCCCCACATGCCATCTTGCATAGACTGTGGGACCAGTCTCTGCTGAGACAGTTTCCACCTCGGCCTTAAAGGGTCTGCAGAGCCCCAGTCTGAGAGACGAGAGGGGTTGAGTCTCTCTGGCAGAGACTCGCATCGCCCCCTGGTGGTCCTTGTGCGCTGGCCTGGTTCCTATTTTTGTTTCAAAGTCTTGGGAAGTGGTGGCAATTTTGGAAATTCTTGTCTGAATCAGTCGGTGTTCTCATTTTTCTCCTTTTAACCATCAAAACTTCCTTGTGAACCTTCTTCAAGCTTTATAAGATTTTTAACTATCAAGATGTATATTTATAAAGATACACTTTGTTTGCCTGATTAAAATTTGTTTTGGCAATTTGTGTGAAATAATGAACACTACAGAAACTTGAAATTTTTGTTGGCTTCCCGTGGCTTAGACTGAGTAAATGGGTGATTTCCAGTAAGCTTTTTTGATTTATTGTCACACATTCCCTTATTTTACCATCTTTGAGGACTCCTAAGAGCTCTGAGCTGTGAGATTGGGAGCTACACAAGTCTTTTAGCTTCCCTGTCATACTGATGAGATAATGTTCACAGAAAAAGCCACGTCATAGTCAGTGGCAGATTAGAGCCTGTCACTGTTTTGGACTCTTTCCAACAGGACAAGCCGCCGTTTCAAAGATTCCAGCGCTTTTGATAGCCCGGGTGTGAGCGTGGACCTTTGAGGACACATAAACTTAGTTTTGAGGCCAGAACCTAGCCTCTGATTCTCATTCCTCCTCAGATTTTTGGATTCCTGGTCTGCATGGGGGTGATCCTGGCCATTGGCAATGCCATCTGGGAGCATGAGGTCGGGACCCGCTTCCAGGTCTACCTGCCATGGGATGAGGCGGTGGACAGTGCCTTCTTCTCTGGTTTCCTCTCCTTCTGGTCCTACATCATCATCCTCAACACCGTTGTGCCCATATCGCTCTATGTCAGGTACGTCCTCTCTCCTCTCCGGGGTCTCCAGGGAGATGAGGTGGTCCCTTGGTGAACTTTCCTGTGAAGGTGAAATCCTTGAGAACTTGAAGTCGTCTTCTTCCTGTGCTGCGAACACTATGTTATCTGTTTATCTTTGTGTGCAGAGCAAGCTTCACCACAGTTTCCTGGCAGTTTGGACTGTATCAAACAAAAACTATTGATTTATTCAGCACATATTTTGTCCTGAGAAGCATGCTCACTGCTGTGAAACATACAAAGATGTCTTAGGAGAGTATCTGCTCGCCTATGAGCTTCAGTTTGGTAGAGGAAGAAAAATGTAGATGTGTTATAAAACACGTGGGGACGGGTGCTGTAGAAGTCGCTCAACCTACAGTCTTATGTGTAAAGCCGGGGCCACAGGATGTAGAACATGGGCTCTGCCTTTAAAGGCAGCAGACTGCTTTACCACCATAAGAAGACTGAGGTATAGTATGGGAACACAGAGTGCAACGAGAGTGAAAAGAACATTGTTCCTCCGGAGTTAATCAGGGAGGACATCTCTGAAGAGGTGGCTATTGAACTGGGCTTGGAGTTGTAGCTGGGGTGGGAGAAAGTGTAGCCCTGAGGAAGGCCTAGGAACAAAGGAATGCAGAGAGCAACCTGGGAAGGACATGGAATGGTTTGGCAGGAGCATGAGCTGTGAATGGGGGACTGTGGGACAGAGTTAGAAATGTAAGAACTGGGGTATAGGCCAGAATTGTATGGTGGTAAGAGGAGTCACAGGGACAGATTGGGGAGTAGAGCAGATGCACTGCTGAGGGGAGCAGTGGGCGAGACAGGAGAGGTCTGCTGAGCCATGTGGGTCAGCTCCTGGCCTGGGATCGAACTCAGGCTGCAGTGGCTGTCGATAGCTTCATAGTGCTGTGACTTAACCCCTCGAGCCACCAGAGAGGGCCCCTGTTAAAGGATTCTTAAAGACATCTAAATAACACTTTAGGAAGTGTTATTTAGTGCTATACAGCCTGAATAATAGGATCATACAGACTTCTTGGATATTTGAGGTAAAGAGGATATTAAGGGGGACTGAGTCAGTGAGAATGAGCAGGAAGAGGGGCCAGAGGGGGAGGAAAGAATGGCCTGAAGACATTTTCTTTATACTTAGTGACTTGCAGTGGAGATGTGGGAACTTGCCACATTTTTAAGGAAATACTTTATGGAGACGCTGAGACTTCCAGTCTGCCATCTTTTTTTTAACGCAGATCCCCAAACATATTCCCCAGCTCTCCCCACTAACCCTCAATTCCTAGTGCTGGTAGCAGTGAGTGGTATTGCTTCTGTAAAAAGTTGTGCAGTTTAGGAGATGAGAACGTTAGAGACGCAGACGGCGTGTGGTTTCGTTTTGCCTTCTCATTCGCCGTGTGACCTTGGGCAAACCCCAATCACTCTGGATCCTTAGTTTCTCATGTAACATGGGATAATGATACCTGCTCCGTCTTCCTCAGAGGGAGGTCTTTTATTTATTTATTTTTTTAAAGATTTATTTATTTATGCACACAAGCACTGGGGTACAGGCCAGAGGTGTGGGGGGTGAGAGGATTCACCACAGAGAGC
>JAGFMF010011585.1:3728879-3741732 GCA_019455555.1 Galemys pyrenaicus | reverse complement strand
TGTTCTGCTCCCAGCTCTCTGTGGTGAATCCTCTCACCCCCCCACCTCTGGCCTGTACCCCAGTGCTTGTATGCATAAATAAATAAATCTTAAAAAAAAATAAAAAAAAAAGAAGATGGGGTGGTGGATGAACTGAAGAACACCTTTAGGGATCTTGTGTTTAACTGACGGCTGGGTGCTAGGGCCTTGTGCATTTCCAGACACCAAGCCAACCTTTCATTCCTCACATGCCAAAGGGGTGGGTGTGTGGAGAGAAAGTACCAGGTAAATGTTTTAAGTCGTGTTTTCACTTCTACCCCATGCCTTTTCCTTTGGCACTGGCCTCGTCTCACATCCAGGAGCGTTAAGTGTTAGAGACTAAGACACAGGAATTTAAGATTAGCAGGTAGGGTAAGCTTTCCTCAGGGAAGAGAGTGAGGCGAGCACAGTGTCCCTGGAGAGCTTGGGGCTGAGTTGGTGTGACTGACAGTCATTTCCTGTCTCCTTCCTGTGCTCTCCTCCCTCCTCCTTCACGGTGGACTCCGGCATAGCCTTATGTCTTCAAGTTCCTTGTCCTCCACCCCCTGGTGCCTTCTGAGCACATCTGCTCTGCGGATAAGAAGTCAGTCTGATGTCCTGCTTGTTCTTCCTCTGGTCTCATTCTTGAGGGCTTTCACCTCCCTGTTAAGTGGCACACCCCATGGGCATCCCAGTGTCCACCTCTGAAATTGCACAGTCCAATACTGGACCTCCCTGATCCACCTTTCGCCTGAACTCCCCAGCATCCTGCAACCTGCCTTTTCTCTGTGTTGTCTTTAACGCTGATGCCCCACTCAGGCTCGGAGCCTTCAGTCTGCTGTTAGAAACTCTGCTCAGCCTCCCTTCACAGCTGCTGACTTGTCTCTGGTGAGCTACCAGTCAGTCGGCAAGGCGAGAGCCGCCTGGCCATGGCACCAGAAGCTTTGGACTCAGAGCCTCCGCCTCACAAAGCCAGTCTGCACATCGCAGTGTGGGCTCTTTACCTTATTCTCCACCTCCTCACTGACTGTCCCTACCTTCCACCTCTCTCCTCAACTCCTTCCCACCACCTTCCACCCTCCTTCAGCAGGTGGTTCTACCTCCTTCATAGAGGAAAATAGCTTCTTCAGTTTTCTTGATCACCCACAGGTTCCACTCCACAGAGGCAGCCCTAGCCCCTCTGCCTGGGCTCAGCTCCTCCCCTCTTGCCACATCAGCACACTCCTCCCTCCTCCACTAAGTCTTCCCTTCCTCATATAAGTCTGCTCAAAATTTTCCACACCTACTCCCCTCCTCGACCCTATCAGTACTTAGTGATCTGCATACAAGTCCTCCTCATTCCACTCCCCACAGTCCAGCTTCTTCACCCTGCCCCCCATGCCTTCACCAGAGTTTCTTAGCCCTCCGTGTGTCATGTCCAGAGGACACTTCCAGGTCTGCTCTTACCGGTGAGCTCAGTCATTTGGCCTTGTGGGCCACTTCCTCCTTGAAATTGCCCTCTGCTGGGACCTCCCTGGTGGAGTAGCGGGTTGAGCGCCGCACTGTGAAGCATCCGCAGCACAGCGACGCATGTTCCATCCCCGGCCAAGGAAGGCACCCATATGGCGCAGCAGACCTCTCCTGCTTCGCCCGCTGCTCCCCTTAGCAGTGTGCTTCATTTGATCTGCCTGTTCTGCTCCCCACTCTGTCTCTGGTGAATCCTCTCACCTCCCATGACTCTGGCCTGTACCCCTGCTCTTGTATGGATAAATAAAAAATGTTTAAAAAAAGAAAAAGAAATTGCCCTCTGCTGGCTTTTGAAAAATACCTCTCGGCTTCACCACTGCTTCTCTGGCCATTCCTCATTCCCCTTGCCTGGAGTTCTCTCTGCTCTTCTCCACCAGGGCTACATGGAGGCTCCAAGCTCTTCTGGCTTTACAAGGACCTCGAATGGCTCCATCCAAATCCCTGGTTTGGATGGGATTTGGGAGAGTTGCTGCTGTTCATCCCAGATTGGGCCTTTCCCCCCACCAGGTGCTCTGGACTTGTATTTCGCTCCACTGGACCACTCCACTTGGATGGCCCACCAGCACCTCCCAGGCGACACCCAAATTGAATGGTATTTTCTCCAACATCTGCTCTGCCTCCTGCATTCTCTATTTTGGCGACTGGCACACTCTCTTCCCAGTCACCAAAGCCAGATGCCCACGTCCTGGGAAAAGGCCCACGACACCGGCTCTGGCACCCCCAGGCTCCATAGTGCATGGTTTGTCCTTGAGATTGAAATAAACTGAGGTGTCTTGGGCCACTATTTCTGTGATGACGACGCAGGCTGGGTCTTGACAGTCCTATTGTTGCCTCAAGAAGGAGTCACTTAGGTTAGAACTCCTGTAGGAGAAAGGGGGGAGTACTGGGGCCAAATAGGTAGGTGACTGTGGCTCCCTGCTATTGCCACGCCCCAGGGCACCAGGGAGTGAGTCACTGATAAAGCCGGGACTATGGACTGGAGCCTCCATCTGGAGTGGTCAGCTCGCACAAGGCTCCTGCACAGAAGCTGAGCCCTGGAGCTGAGGGGAGGAGCTGTGTTCTCTTATCTCTGATCTCTGCTCTCAGAACAAAGTCGGGAAAGCTGCATCCATGTTTTCACCATTGTGTGGGGGAGAGTTTGGGTTTGGATAGTCACATCCTAAGGTCAGGGATGGGGGAAGTGGGACCTCTGCCCAGTGCCAGAAGGTCTTTTTTATTTTTAATATTTTTTAGAGTTATTTATTTATGCACACAAGAGCTGGGGTACAGGCCAGAGGTGTGTGTGTGTTGGGGGGGGAGGGGATGAGAGGATTCACCAGACAGAACAGGCAGATCAACAGAAGTACACTGCTGAGGGGAGCAGCGGGGCGAGGCAGGAGAGATCTGCCACGCCATGTGGGTTCCCTCCCTGGCCTGCGGCAGGGATCGAACTCGTGCTGCAGTGGCTGTGGTTTGCTTCATAGTGCGTTGCTTAACCCACTGCGCCACCAGGGAGGTCCAGAAGGTCTTTTTTAAACTGCAGATTGGCCTCCGGGCCCCAGCGTCCTGCCTTTAAGGACTGTGAGAGACCCAACCTCCTGTGGGGTCCTGGCTCTCCTACTTCTGGGAGCTTCCTGTTCTCCCAGTTGCCAGGAGCTTCCCTGCAGAGGCAGCTGCTGCCATTGCTGGGGAGGGTGTAGACTTCATTTTGTTGGGCTGAGAAAGGGAGGTCCTTCTCAAACATTTCCTAGGGACTAGAAGCTATATTCAAAAAAGTTATGGAGTGTTTATCTTGAAGAAATGAGGGGTTTTGCTTCTCCAAAGAGGAAATGCAAATGGCCAACAGGCACTTGAAAAAATGTTCAACATCCTTCATAATCAGGGAAATGCAAATTAAAACCACAAGGAGATACCATCTTACATCAGTAAGAATGGCACATATTAAAAAAAACTAGCAGCTACAGATGTTGGCAAGGATGTGGTGACAAAGGAGCTCTTCTACATGCCAGTGGGAAAGCAAACTGGTTCATCCTCTTGGAAAGCTGTATGGAGGTTCTTCAGTCTACTACAAACGGAGCTACCATATGACCCAGCAACCCCACCCCCAGGCATCTACCCAAAGGACACAAAAACATTAATTCAAAAGAATCCATGCACCCCTATGTTAATTGCAGGGCTATTTATAACACCTACAACTTGGAAACAACCCAAATGCCCAAAAGTAGATGACTGGATCAAGAAGATGTGGTACATGTACACAATGAAATACTATTCAGCAATCAAAAAAGATAAACTAGAGTCATTAGCAGAAGCATGGATGGAACTTGAAGGAAATTATGCTCAGTGAAATATGTCAAAAGGAAAAAGAAAACTACTGGATGATCTCACTTATAGAAGGAACATAAGTGATCAAGGGGAAAAAATAACAACAAAGTCACAACAAAACAAAACAAAAATAAACAGATATGGGCTTCCCTGGTGGCACAAGGAGTTAAAGCCTCAGCACTATGAAGCTATCAACAGCCACTGCAGCACAAGTTTAATTCCAGGCCAGGAAGGGGACCCACATGGCGCAGCAGACCTCTCCTGTCTCGCCTGCTGTTCCCCTCAGCAGTGTATTTCAGTAGATCTAGTAGATCGGCCTTTTCCCACTGTGTGTGGTGAACCCTCTCACCCCCTATACCTCTAGCCTACATGTGAGTTCTTGCATGCGTAAATAAAAAAAAAAATCTTAAAAAAAATAACTATAAATCAGAGACATTCTGCAGGGAAGAGGGAGGGGTTGGGATTAAGGCAGGGATGGGAAGGGCACAAGGGACTGTGGTGATGGTGCACGGATGAACTGGTGGTGGAAATTCTATGGGGACTGCACCTGAGAAAAGAAAGCAAACACTGGAAGAAAAATAAATAAGTACATAAACAAGAAAAAATAAAATGCTTCATAAATGGTTAAAGTACAGTGGACTATGGTGGAGGTGGAGGACCATGGGTGTCTTGGTGGTGGGTATGGTGTGGTTAGAACACCTGAAAGAGGAGATACTATATCTCTACATCACAAACAATGCTGGAAACCAATGTATTTCAAGAAGAAAAAAAATAGAGGAACTACCAAAAAAAAAAAAAAAAAGGAATGAGTGTTTTTGGAGAGCACATAGGAGACCCCTCGGTCTCCTGAGGTCAGCCTGAGGGCTGCCAGGCCAGAGGCTGCAGAAATGAACATTCCGCCCGCCACAAATGAAGGACTGAGAGGCCTTCCAGGGAGGGCTTGCTCTGTACCCAAGTACTGGGGCGAAGCCAAGAGGATGCCCAAATTTGCTGGTCTAGGCTTGCAGGAGGCCTCTGGTTTGAAAGAAAAGACCATATCCCATTCTCCATTCCTTCTAACATGCCACTCTTTGTCCTCAAAGGCCCTAGATGCCCCTCTTCCTGTCAAACTCTCCCTCCCTTCGCCAAGAACCCCTGGACTCGGGTCTTCGGTGCCATGGGCTCCAGATTAAGGCAGATGTGGGAATGGAGACAGATGCTCCGGTAGCCTAGGGGTCCCCCACTGCCTGCGGGGGTGTGCGGGTCCAGGCCCACCCGGGGTGCCCTTTGGTGAGCACAGGAGGCTACTCCCGCTTGTGCCGCCTGGTGCTCGTAGGATGGCTGCTAATGTGGGGAGCTGCGTCTGCAACTCTTGGGGCGGGAGGCGGGTCGAAGTTGTCTTCATTGGGTGGAAGGGATACTCCATGAAATGCAGAAGGCTGTTCTGTGGAGAAAAAAAGGATTCTGGAAGAACACAGGACAATTCCTGATGATGGCCCTTCTGTAAGCCCACAGCAAGAAGAGACAGCCCTTGACCTTGTCTTTGGAACTAGTATAGCGGAATGTTCCAACTTAGCCCATTGGATTTTCTGCAATATGTCAGCCGGTGGTCTTAATCATAGTGGCTCAGGGTGCCTTGAAAGTTATGCAAAGAAAGATTCATGTGCATTGACAAAGTGCATGCAGTTTAACAGACTCCTCAGCTGTTCATCCAGGGATGCCTAAGCCACCTGCTGGAGGCATTCATGGGTCCCAGGGCCAGCAACAAATGGAGACCACCTACCACTTGTCTAAGCACAGGGGAGCACAGCGGTCAGGCTGGCAGACTGCCACAGCAGGTTCTAGCCTCCGACTGTGGCACGTACATCTTCATGGAAAGCTGGCGGGCCAGCTTTGGGTTTAGGGCTTTGCCACCCATGACTCCCCAGCTCTCAGCCTGCCCCTCTTTCCTTCCCTTTCCCTTCAGCTCCTTCTATTATGCCTTGCACGTACACAGGCAGACACCCCAGCTTCAGGCTGACTCTCTGTACGTGTGCCTCTTTGAACACTGCTTCCTGGACACCTATGAAGCCGGGTGTGCACAGGCAAAGGGGTTTGCCCACTTGAGTACTCCGAGGCAGAGGCCTACAGGCACTCTGGAAGTGGACTTTGGGTTATTGGAGCAGGAGTCTAAAACAGGATGATGTTTCCAACTGCGATGGATGGATGCTTTCATAGAATACATTGTATTTTGCTACTGCCAGTACTAGCAACACAATGTATTATGACAACAATGGAAAGCGATGTGCTAAAACTTTCTGAATGCTTGCTGTCAGATTCTGGACTTCTGGACCAGTTATGCCGTTTGCTGGTCGGCAGTAGTTTAGAGGATCCTACTTTGAGTAGCGCTGGTCTAGAATGTGGTTGTGGGGCCTCCCTGGTGGCACAGGGGTTGAAGTCTCAGCACTGTTAAGCTATGGGCAGCTACTGTGGCGTGAGTTCACGCTTCAGGCAGGGAGCTGACCCACATGGCGCAGCAGACCTCTCCTGTCTTCCCTCATTAGTATATTTCAGTCGATCTGCCTGTTCTGTTCCCCACTCTGTCTCTGGTGAGTCCTCTCAACCCCCACACCTCTGGCCTACACCCAGTTCTTGTATGCATAAATAAATAAAAATAAAGCTAAAAAAAATAGAATGTGGCTACAGGTTGGCAAATCCCTAGACCTCTCTGACCCCTCATTTTATGGGAGAGGAGGGTACAAGGTGGTGATACATGGGCGGGCTGGTGGGGGCTGGGGGGGGTTCTCTCTAGATCATTCCAGGTCAGTGGCTTTTCTTGCCAGCATCTAGGAGTGATCATATTAGAGCTTTGGGGGTGTAGATCCCTGAACTAGAGTTAGTGAGAAACTCTAACATCATTAGATGTTAGACGTTCAAAAATTGCTCATACAATATCATGACAACAGGCCTCCACTGGGCCAGTGGGAGGATGCACGAGAGAATCACAGACTACACGTGCATGCAGAAGGAATGTTCTCCAGCTGAAGAGCTCAGCTGTTCAGCAGCTAAGTGACGGGAGGGGGCTGCTGACCGCTCTTTGCCCTTATCCCAGCCGGAGTCCCTGTGGTGTCACCGCTGCCTCAGCTGATCCCTCCATCATCTCTCCCCTCTGGTCATTGAGGCTCCATTTCTCCATTCTTTTCTTGGAGCTGTACTGTCTTCTGTAAAAAAATTTAAAAAATACTCAGGTCTACTAAAATCGCAGGACAAGGACCCAGAGAGAAGAGGGGCACGGGAGGTAGCGAGGGCAAGAGGCGTGAGAGTGGGGCAGCTCCGCTACTGCCCTGAATAATCAGGACTTTTGACTGCCTGGCGGAGCCGCTGCTGGAGCCACGCAGGAGAGGCAGAGGGGAGTCTCTGCCTTGATATTTTCTTAGAAGCCTCCAAGCTGTGAGCATCAAGTGGAGGAAGAAGCAGAGGTGCAGGTGAAGCACAAAAGAAGGTGGGGCAGAGGTCCAAAGGACCAACGGAAGCTGGGAGCCACAGGGGCAGAAATCAGGAAAGCCAGAGGCCAGGGATGTTGGCATGGAATGTTGGACTGTGAGCTACTGTCTAGAACTTGCCTCAGCACATCTAGAACGTCCGTCGGCATCGGGTCACCACGACCACCTTTGAGAGACTAAACAGCCCCTCTTGGTCTTTGCCCTGGACCTGGGGCCTGCTGCTCTAGTTCTGTTCCCAGGTGTGGCCGAATGTAACAGGTGCACAATAAATCATCCCTCCTGCAGTCTTAGCTGAAAAGGGCAAAAAAGCAGAGAGGCAGCAGGAAAAGGTGAAAAGAAGCTGCCTGCGGTCTGGCTCCTGCCCACGGTCGTGTGTATCGTCACCGTGCGGACCACTGGGTCGAGAAGCTGCTGCAGGCGTGGCAGTGTGGGAGGAGTCAGAGACCCTCTCCGTGGGAGACAGGATTCTTCTCCCAGAGACATGCCCGGTGGGAGGGGGATGGTCATGGGCTTGCAGACTCGAAGGTTATTTTTCTTTGGAGCAAACGGCCATTTCTGGAGTTCTATTAGACTGGGAACTCTTATTTCAAATTAAGAGATGCTTCTATTTTGGCTAACTTATAGAATTTAGTAAGCATTTCTATAAATCTAAGAAGAATGCAGCTCAGTAATTCCTAAAGAAGAAAATTTTATTTTATTTTTTCTTTTTAATTATTTTAAAAAAGATTTATTTATGCACACAAGAACTGGGGTGTAGGCCACAGGTGCAAGGGGTGAGAGGATTCAACAGAGACAGAGTGGGGAGCAGAACAGGCAGATCTACTGAAATGCACTGCTGAGGGGAGCAGCGGGCCAGGCAGAAGAGGTCACCTATCACCATGTGGGTCACCTACTTGGCTGGGGATCAAACTCGAGCTGCAGTGACCAGTGATAGCTTGATAGTATTGTGTCTTTAACCCCTGTGCCACCAGGGAGACCCTATTTTCAGTTAATTTTTATATGTGAGATCAGAATCCCAAGTCATTGTTTTACATGTGGATAGCCTGTTGTATTCTTAATAATTTTTGAGAGTGGAAAGGGGTCTTTCTGGCAAAGAGTTTAAAATTGCATTCTAAGGTAACCAATAAAAATAGTAAAAGAGGGCCTCCCTGATGGCGCAAGGGGTTGAGTGCTGCACTGTGGGACTTCCACAGCCGCTGCAGACAAGTTCAGTTCCCCGCCAGGAAGGGACCCACATGGTGCAGCAGACCTCTCCTGCCTCGCACGCTATCCAGGGTGTCCAGACCCCCACTGGGCTGAGGCTCGCCCTCTTAGTTGATCGTGAGGACAGCAGCTGATATTCATCGAGCCCCACCATGTGTCAGACATCCTGCCTCGCATGCTGCTCCCCTCAGCAGTGTATTTCAGTAGGTCTGCCTGTTCTGCTCCCCACTCTGTCTCTGGTGACTCCTCTCACCCCACCCCCATGACTGTACCCCAGCTTTTGTATGCATAAATAAATAAATTTAAATTTAAAAATAAAAATAGTGAAAGAATGTATAACTAAGAATTGAACATAGGAGGGGATGGAATAATAAGATAACTAATTTAAAGAAGTCAGAGTGAGGCCTCCCTGGTGGTGCAATGGGTTAAGCAACGCACTATGAAGCAAAAGGCAGCCACTGCAACAGAATTTCAATCCCTGTAGCCGACTGGGGAGAGGACCCACATGGCACAGCAGACCTCTCCTCCCTCTACCCACGGGTCCCCTTAGTAGTGTATTTCAGTAGATCTGTCTGTTCTGCTCCCCACTCTGTCTCTGGTGGGTCCTCTCACCTACCACACCTCTGACCTGTACCCCAGGGCTTGTATGCATGAATAAATAAATCTTTAAAAAACAAAGGAGGGTCTCCCTGGTGGCTCAAGCACCATGATGCAGCACTATGAAGTTATCTGTGGGCACTGCAGCGCAAGTTCGATCCCCAGTCAGGAAGCTGACCCACATAGCGCAGCAGATCTCTCCTGTCTCCCTGCTGCTCCTCTCAACAGTGTATTTCAGTATATTCCATCTGCCTGTTCTGCTCCCCACTCTATCTCTGGTGAATCCTCTCAACCCCTCCCCTCACACACACCTCTGGCCTGTACACCAGTTCTTGTATCCATAAATAAATAAATCTTTAAAAAATAATAAAAATAAAAATAAAAAAGAAGTCAGAGTGACAAAAGGAAAATAGCAATGGTGAGATAAATATAAAACAAATGATAAGACGGCAAGATTTAAGTCCATAACATCAGTACCTCAACAAATACTGTACTTCAAAGACAAAGACTTTTTTTTTTCAAACTTGACTTCCTTTCTGAATAGGAAGAATGCAAAAGACAAGCAGACCTCCACTGAGAAGTTGGGGATAGAAAATGTAACTTTCTCATGAAAGGGCTGGCTTCGAGCTTCACAGAGAACTGAGACAAAAAGGTCGAAATCTTAAAAATCTGTGAGAGATGACAAAACTTCCTGCCCTCTAAAGATACCACAAGGCAATGACAGAGTAAGATTCTGGAAGGATACCAATTCTTTTACTACCCGTTAAATTGCTCTGGCCAACCTGCGTCACTGGGGCCTTGTGTGGCCAGCGCTGAGCCCCAAGGCCAGAAACTTCACGTGTATAAGCAGGTCTGCATATATGTGACAGCACATTTTTGTCACAGCAGAGGAGGCCAAGATCCTGACACACTCACAAAAAAAGCAAAAAGGGCCTGGGGGAAATAGTTCTAGAAAGTTCTGGAGGAACTAATCCTCCTCCAGGGTTGCTCCCCTGAGGAGGGGTTGCTGGCTTCCAATGGGAGAGCTGATACGGCGGTGGTGACAGCTTCTGCCTGATGGTGGGCTTGCCACCTGGGCCAGACTTGTGGCACAGCCCAAGGGACACGAGACTTATGGTGTCAGCTGTTGTGTGGGCCCTGGGCACAGAAGATTGGGTTCTCCTGTAGTCTCATTCTGGACTGTTGGGGGTCACCTAACTATGTCGTGAGGCAAAAGCCTGTCATAGGGGAACTGCCCTGAAAAATCAGAGGTTCCAAAGTTGACCCCCCTTGGGCTCCCTTTTGTTTTGGCTGATATAATAATTTAAAATTTAAAAGTTACAAAAAACGTGTTTGCTGGAATATCATCCATGAGGGCAGTTGTACATTTGGCTGTTTGTTAAACAAAATAGATGGATGCAATACATTTACTCCAACACAAACCTTTACGACTGGTAAATGCTGCCACTAATTTAAAAAGGCCATGAACCTGTACCCCAGTGCTTGTATGCATAAATAAATAAATCTTAAAAAAAAAAATAAAAAGGCCATGAAGCCAGGAGGAGTAAAATGGTTGTTTCACAAACCCAAAAGTTAGTCGTTAGGCAGTCTCCCAGACTTCCCAGATGATAAAGGAGTTACGTAGACTCTCCCTACCCTCCTCCCTTTTCCCTTTGTTCTACTTAAATTGAGATCATACATAGAAAAACTCCCCAATTAGTTTTAGGTTTGGAATGAAGTTAGTGCCTCCTTTTGAAGACTACTATTAGGTTTAGAGATAACTTACGCTTTAGATATTGACACTAGTGTGACCTTGTGGATATTAGTTTATCTTACACTCTGAATAAAACATTTATTTGTTTTCACACAAAGTTGCCTTGTTTGCTTTAACACTGATAAGTAAGCCTATGAATTAAGAAACTGATAGAAACATGTTTCAGATGGAAACTTTACTTCAAAGTGGGATGTGTCATAAATTCTGAATGGGAGTTGCGGGACCCCGAGCTGTCCTTGAAGGAATGTAATGTTTGTTAACTGCCTGCTCTAGGCAGGCGTTGAGGTAATCTCACTGCTTGCTTGTAAGATATAAAATAAAGGGCTGCTGAGACTTAGCAGCAAGGATGAACACCAAACCCTGACTCGTGTCTTGAAACCCTGAACCCCCCTCATTCGCTGACTTCCGTCCCATCCTTTGGGGACCTGGCCTTCTGTTGTAGCTGGTCTTTGGCACTGGACCAGTCTGGGTTCCTGAGAGGCAAGGGAGGGCATGTGTACGCTTCTTACTCCCTGCTTTCCACCCCAGCACTGGGAGGACAGTGTGTTGTGCCCCAGATGTGTCCAGAAGAATAAGGTGTTAATGAAAACCCTCCAAAGAGATTGCAATGCCAGGGGAAAGGGTACAGCTATGATTAATCAATGATGGAGAGGTGACGGCTCCATGCTTTCTGTGTTCTAAGTGTCATAATTTCAGACCGTTAAGTGTTTTAATCAAACTGCTATTATCTCCCCACTATGAAAAGCACATTTTTTAAGATTTATTTTTATTTATTTATGCATACAAGAACTGGGGTACAGGCCAGAGGTGTGGGGGGTAGGAGGATTCACCAGAGACAGAGTAGGGAACAGAACAGGCAGATTGAAATACACTGCTGAGGGGAACAGTGGGTGAGACAGGAGAGGTCTGCTGCATCATGTAGTCACCTCCCTGGCAGGGGACCAAACTCCTGCTGCAGTGGTTGCGGATGCTTCAAAGTGCTGTGACTTAACCCCTTGTGTCATCAGGGAGCCCCCAAAACACATTCTTAACAGATTAAACAATCTTTTGTAAACTTACCAAGCCTGAGACTTAGTGTCTGTGGGATAAAAACACAAGGCACTTTGCTGGTATTATTTCCATATATAACTGTTCTGCATATTTCTGCCACTTAAAAATATTTAAGATTACCTCCAATTATGAAGACATTATATACATATAAGGATGTGTGTATAAAATAATTTTAGGAGATCATATTTTCTATGTGCAAGTTAGTTATGGTCTTAGTGTGATAAGCCCAAAGGACTTCCTTTACAATGACTCATTCTTTAAAAAAATTACTTTGAGATATAACTGATACATAAAAATATAATAAACACATTTAATGTATGTGCTTGATGAGTTTGAGTCATTTTACATTTGGTGTGTGAATAGTCAGTCCCATGAGTCTTGGGAAGGATTAACGGTTCTCACTTGTCCTGTGTTTTCATGGCATTTTCCGACACTGTTTTATTCAAAGAGGGTGTTTTTGTTTCCCTTCCAAAACGGAGGGAGTGGTGGAGCCAGAAAGTTTGTAACCATCATGATGTGGACTGGTTTCTGAGAGAATCCTCAATAAATGTTAAAAGCTAGAGAGGAAAGTTTGTTGAAGGTTTTGCAGTCTCTCCCACTGATTACTCATGGATGGTGAGAATAAGTAACACACACATTTTATTCCTTAAAAAGAGACTCAGACTGTTGACTTTTATAAAAATGCAACTCAACTGGGTGCTGCTTACAAGAGACACATTAACTAGTAGGATATAGAAAGGTTAAAAATAAAAGGAAGATGTATACAATGCAAATAGTAACCAAAGAAAGCTGAAGAAGACTTTACTTCTATGGACAGAGTGGATTTTTTTTTAATTTTTTTTTTAAAGATTTATTTATTTATGCATACAAGCACGGGTACAGTTCAGAGGTGTGGGGGGGTGAGAGGATTCACCACAGAGAGCGGGGAGCAGAACAGGCAGATCAACGGAAGTACACTGCTGAGGGGAGCAGCGGGCACAGC
>JAGFMF010011585.1:3712159-3725483 GCA_019455555.1 Galemys pyrenaicus | reverse complement strand
TGCCCGCTGCTCCCCTCAGCAGTGTACTTCTGTTGATCTGCCTGTTCTGCTCCCTGCTCTCTGTGGTGAATCCTCTCACCCCTCACACCTCTGGCCTGTGCCCCAGTGCTTGTATGCATAAATAAATAAATCTTTTAAAAAATAAATAAATAAATAAAACCTGTTAGAAAACTTGGCATAAAAGGAAACTGCCTATCATTTAATAAGGTTAAAACTAAGTCCCCACCCCTTCTCCAGAAGGAAGGTTTGGGAGACTTGAATAGATAAAGGGAATTGATAAGGTTGTCATGGGAGCCAGGGCTTAAGATTTATCACTTTGACCCTGAATGCAGAAGCAGAGTCAGGACAACACCCAAGGTCAAGGCCCAAGACCATACATCTCAGTACTAACCAATCCAAACTGACTCTCCCATCATGAAAACAGGTTATAAAAAGGAACCCCAAATCCTTCTTTATGTGTAGACCCTCCTGTCTCACCCACTGCTTCTCTTAGCAGTGTATTTCAATAAATATCCCTTTTCTGTTCTCTACTCTGGTGAATTCTTGCACCCCAGTGCTCCCAGCCTCACCCAGATTTCCCCATGATACCTCCTCACTCAGATAAGGAGTATAACAAAAAAAAAAATCAATGTATCACTATTTCACTATCTTAATAATGAGATAGTGAAACTTATTTCAAGAGATTGAAAATGAGATAAAGTATTTACTATCATAACTTCTAGTTAATATTGTTCTAGAGGTTCTAACCAATGCCATAAGGCAAGAAAAGGAAATAAAATTTACAAATACGGGAAATAAAGCAAGCATAGTTGTAGACAACATGATCATGTAAATAGAAAACCCCAAAGAATCTATAGATAAATAATTAGTATTATGGACACAAGTAAAAATTGATTTGTTTTGGGGCCTCCCTGGTGGCACAAGAGATTAAGTCTCAGCATTATGAAACTATCTGCAGTCACTGCAGGGAGCTAACCCACATGGCTCAGTGGACCTCTCCTGTCTCTCCTGCTGCTCCCCTCAGCAGTGTATTTCAGTAGATCTGCCTGTTCTGCCCCCTACTCTGTCTCTGGTGAATACTCTCATCCCCCACAACACTGTACTCCATCTCTTGTATGCATAAATAAAAATAAATCTTTTTAAAAAATTAATTGTGTTTCTATATACAATTAGATGTTATTTAAAAAGATAGTTCAGGAGAAATTGAACATGTATAGAAACATTTGTATTATATATAGCCAATAGACAATTTACAACAGAATAGATGAAAAACTGTGAATAAATAAGAAAACAGATAAATGATCCAATCTAAAAATGATCACAAAACTTGAACAGATATTTCCAAAGGACCAATAATCACATGAAAGATGTTTAACCACAGGGAGAATTTCATTAAACCACAACTGGATGTACTATAGTCATGTGTTACTTAAGCATTGTTATGTAATTTTGTGGTTTGTGAAATTCACAGAGTGGTATTACACAAATCCAGACTGTGTAGCTCACTACACACCTAGCCTGAATGGTATAGCCTATTGAGACCAACATCATCTATGCATCCATTGTTGACTGTCATTAAGCAGTTCATGACTATAAATACATACAAGAAGAACTCAAATGAAATAGGTTGGCAATACAAAGTATTGACAAAGGTGTAAAACAACTGTAGCTCTCAAGTCCTCCTGGTGGGACTGTAAATTGGCTCACATGCTTTGGAATACTGGCAGTATCACTACAAGCTAGTTACTAAAGCTAAAATTCTGCCTCCCCTATGACCAAAATATTTACTCCTAAGTGAGAGAAATATGTGCATACATACATCAAAAGACATAAAAGAATGTTCATAGGAACTTGATCCACAATAGCCAAAGAGTTAATAACAGTCTAAGTGCTATAACAGAACAGAGAAACAAATTAAACATTCATACAATGAGATGCCATATAGCAAAAGAAAGAATGAACCATGGATACACACAACATGGATTAATTGTATACATTATGTGGAACAAAATAAGCCTTCCAAAAATAATATTCTGTATGACTTCATTTCCGGCCAAATCAAGAAGGAGAACCAATAATAGTCATTCTCAGAGTAGTGGTTGGTTACTCTTATGTAGGAGAGGATGTGGATAGGGAAGAACCTTCTTGTGTTACAGGGTAACTCTAATATAAAGTGGGTTTGCCTGACTGGGTTTTTACTTGTGCACTCAAAAGGCACTTATAATGTTCTAACTGCAGGCACACACAATAAAGGTTAATAAAGGGTTTTATTTACAAAAGAAGGGGAAATAAAATAATGAAATAGTGCAAGGAGAAGACAGGGAGACAAATCTGTAAATGTCTTACCAGTTTTTCCAAGCAGGAAACCAACAGCATGCTGAGACCTGGCTCTGAATGAAGAGAGCCCCCAAGGCCCACATGCTTGGTTTTATACCCAGCCTTTTTAACTCCATTCTTAGGTCCTAGGGATTCACTCTTCAATGATGATTTTATAGGATTTGTGGTTCCTGGATATTGTTGGTCTGGAGTGGGGGTTGGAGTCCATAAACCTATTTCTGTAATCCCTTCAGGACTACCTTTCCCCCTAACACTTGGATGTTACCAATATTCTATCTTCACCACGGTGGAACTTTCATGGATATACACTATGGAAATATTTGGTGACCTATACACTTAAGGTTAGTGTACTCCATGGTTTTATGAAATATATTTCAATAGAAAGAAAAATATGATTTATAACAAGTTTCAAGAAGAAATATCTACAAGTAACTTTATCAAGTGAAATAGTTACCCCTGTAACCACCACCTCAAATCTCTCCTGTACCTGTTCCAGATTACCCACTTACTCATAGTTACCTTTTATCCTGATCCCCAATATTATTGATCAGTTTTGCCAGTTTTTTCATTTTATATAAATTGAATCATGTAATTTGTAATAGTTTGTGTCTTGCTTCTTTTACATTCTTGAGATACTCATCAAGTGCTATACAAACAGGGAGTAGGCCGAAGGGCTGTTTGTTGACTTGGGTGGAGTTATCAGGAAAGTCCAAAGAGCAGTGAGTGTGTGTAGCTCAGCATCTTCAGTTGTCCTTTGGATGATGGTGGTGCCAGGCACAGTGTTTCAAGGATGGCTTCTCCTGAAGCAGCAAAGTGACTACATAATTTCCCAGGAATTCATCCTGCTACTCAGCACAGCTCAGAGCAAGAGGGAGGGGGTGTCTCTTGTGCCACCCATCACGTCTTTCCTCAGACTCAATTATGTGCCCTCCCTTGCCAAGTACTTTTGTTTGGGAGAAAGAATGCTTTGAATGAACTCCACAAACACAGGTTTTATGGACTCCACCCCCACTCCTGACCAAAGAGATCCAAGACACCAAGAACTACAAATCCCATGTCATTGTCACCAAACGGAGGGTTGCCAAGAACTGAGGGTGAAGTTAAGCAGACAGGTTTGGTACAAATCAGACATATGGGTTTTGGGGCTCTCTTGTTTTTTTGCTGGTTCTCAGCAAGCCATAGGGATTCCAGATCAGTGGAAATGGTAGGACACATACACCAATTTATCTCCCTCTCTTTCTCCCTGAGGTATTCATTTCTTCATTTCCCCTTCTTTTGTAAATAAACCCTTTATTAACCTTTTTGTGTGTGCCTGCAGTTGAGTCTTATTATAAGTCTCTTTTAAGCACATGGGTGAGGACTCACAGTCAGGCAACCCATTTCATATCAGGGTTGTCCTGTAACACTTTTACCAGGGAAGTGTTATCTTATGTGTTTGTGTGTGTATGTGTGTGTGCGTGTACGTGCACGTGTGTGTGTGTTGGGAGAAAGTTCCTGGACTGGTTTATTTGAGTCTGGACTCATCCTTAGGATAGGGGACAGGATCGACCACATAAAGCTCTGTGGTGATTACTCCAGGGCAGGGGTAAGCAGGTGTCAAGAAGTAGCCACAGTAATCACCACTCCTATAAATGAAAGAGTGGGTGTTTAGAGTGAGGGGTTACCCTGTGTTATCAACAAGTGTTTGATCCTAAGTGACAGGAGACTTTATGTACTAAATAAATATTTGTGTGCCTGTCTTCTCTGTGTATATAATGCGAGACATTCTAAGGGTAGAGTCAGGGCAAGAGCCCCACATAATCATATTAGGTCAATGTTCTTGAAAACAAGAATAGTATTTTTTGTGGCTGGAGCCCAGAAAGAAAGGAGAACATGGAGATGAGGCTGGAGATAAAAGCAAGGCGGTTTTTGTAGAATCCTTTCTTTGCCAAGGTATTTCAGCCTTATCCTGGGAAAAAACCAGAGCCCTGGAGGGGTGTTAAGTGGAAGTAAGCATGGTTCACCACACCTCAGTGGCATTATGGGCCCCCTTTCCTGTTGCCTTTCCCTATGGCTCAACGCTAACAACCGGAACAACTTCTAATTTTTTTTCCAAGTTATTCAGTGACTCTAGAATTCTTCTTGTTGGTGTGGTGCTCCAGGAAGAAGATAGATGTGGAGCCTGGAGGCCCAAGTGTGCATCTTGATTGTTTAATTTGGGAAACTGGAGGACAGAGGTTATGGAGATGGGGAAAGGAGGAAGGAAGGCACTGGGAAAAACCATGAACCTGGCAGTTTATAAGCCACAATTAAGCATGTCTGAAGGAGAGATTGATTCTGAAAACAAGGAGGAAATGATGGGTTGTTCCAAAGTGGGTGTCTGTAGTTGCAGACCCACAAGTATTTCTATATTTGTGTCAATATAGGCTTGCTCTTTCTCACTGAGCCATCATTCCCCTTGCCAAGATGGGTCTGAGAAGTCCAGCTGCTGCTCTCCTGCAGATCCCACAGGTCTGTTCTGTTATTGGTCACACTTTTGCACGAAGCCCCAAACTCTCAGTAGTTTATTTCAAATGTCCTTCACATTTGATTCATATTTCAACTGGGTGAATTTTTTTTTTTTTTTTTTTTTTTTGGAGACCAGAGCCCCTGTGCCTATTAGAGCCCTAAAGAGGTTCTCAGAGCGGACCGGACCTGGGACCAGAGGCAAGCAGGGCTTGCGGGGGCCCGAAGAAACTCCAAGTGCACACAAGTGAGCTGGGGGGCGGGCTGACCATCAGATAGTGACCCAGAAGGCTTGAAGCTGGTCACCTCCAGCAGCCCCGGGAGACACTACTGGGCTGACACTTCTTCCCACTGGCAAGAGACCCAACGAGATTCCAACAGTCAGTCAGCCCCTACCCTTCTTCTGTCCCCTCCTTTTCCAAGGCTCCTGGCGTGCCTAGCAACTGCGCAGGGTAAGCCTACCTCTTTCTACCCTCTGCGGGGCCATAGGATGAATGCTGACCCCTGATGGCCCCCCCCAAGGTACACCTGTTGGTCAACCTACTCCCCAAGGACCCCTACCTACTCCAAATCTCTTTGGGGAGCCCTCACAGGAGATAGGTGTGTCCACCTATGTAACTCTGGGACAAACCGCCGTCTACCCAGCCCCTCACCCCCACCCAGCGGCTTTCCAGGATTGGAGAGAAGCAGCAACCTGGAAGAGAGGTCAATTCTGTCTCTAGAGGAAACAGATAACACTCTCAGAGAAATTCTAGAAGAGTGCACTCCCAAGAAGCAAAGAGCAGAGACGTGCAAAGAGACCCACAAAGAAGCAGACAATCCAAGAGTTTGAGACGAACGGCAAGTAGGCAGCCCACCCAAGCGCAAAGCTGCTGCTTATGACGGGGAGGGGCTGAACAGAACCCGCAGTGCCCACCGGTGGGGAGCTGCTCCCCCAAAGCGTGGAGCACGCAGGGCAGGACCAAGAGGACAGGCGAGCGGCCCACTGCCAGGTGCAGCACAGCCCGGGCGGACCCAAGCTAACAGCAGCTGCTAGCCTTCTGTGTACGAAAGCGAAGGCAGAGCCACCCTGCGTGCCATGCGCCGCCCCCGCGAGCAGCCCCGGGGTCAACGAGAAATGAGTGAAATCGGTGCCCCCCAAGGGCAGGGGTGAGGGCTGGGGCCGCAGCGCCTCTGAGTAGGCGCCTCAAAGGCAGGCGTCACTGGATTCGACAGCTATCTAACTGCATTTCAACAGTCAGGGCGAATCTAACAAAGAGAAGTAGAGCCCACACCTATCGCTGACGTGTGCGTGGAGTGAGTGCAGACCACTCACGCAGAGACCCGCTATTAACGACATTGACGCTGTTGTTCCACGACCGTAACTACAGCTGAGCGAAGCAGCAATTCTCGGTATTAAATTAGGCTTGGCTTTTGAACCATTAGATACTTCACATTCCAAAAATACAAAGGGAAAAAGCAAACCACACAACTGAAAACAGAAAACTAAGTACACAGCAAATCAATGACAAAACCACACAGAAAAGAATGGTTCCAGGTGGTTTTTTTCCTAGTGTATTTAAAGAAAAATTTCCAACATGCCGAAAGAAATGGAAAAGCTGCGCAAAGAACACCCACATTGTCACCGAAGCCTCACTGCACCTGGTACCACCCATCCATCACGCTCGTCCTTTGACGCATTGCACAGTTCACGTATAGTCCGCTGACCTGCCTCGATACACTGGCATGCACATCGTTAATTATGGCTGAAAACTCATTTTCGTGTTTTAGTGTGAAACTGAAATCCCGTGAATGACAGACCTTACGTGTCTCACAGGATGGGTTGCAAGTGTGTTGAGCCCGAGTCCCATCGAAATGGAAGACGTCGTGTGGCGGTTCCTCACACTACGAAGGATGGAGCTCCCATATGCCCCAGCAGTCCCACTCCTAGGAATAGACCCAAAAGACACAAAAACACTGACTCAAAAGAATACCTGCACCCCTATGTGTACTGCAGCACCACTTCCAACAGGTAAGACCTGGAAACCTAAGTGCCCAAACATAGACGACTGGACCAGGAAGAGGTGGTCTGTACCCACGACGGAAAACTACTCAGCCATCAGAAAAGCCAACTAGAGCCATTCACAGAAACCTGGATGGAGCTGGAAGGGCTGACGCTCAGCGAAATAAGTCAGAAGGCAAAAGAAAAACACCAGACGGTCTCGCCCCTAGGAGGAATATGAGGGACCAAAATGAGGATCAAGGGAAAGAATAAGAAAATAACAACAACAACAAAACCAAGAAGACAAGGAGGGGACACCTGTGGGGGGGAGGAGGGAATGGGTAGAGGGCAGAGAGAGCACAAGGGACTGAGGTGAGGGATCACCACAGCCGCAGAAAGTTTCCCAACCAGCCCCACCCACCCCACATCATGAGCCACACTGGGTGTTCCCAGTTCCAAGTCTGTGACCTTGTGGTGGGTGTGGAGAGCAGTGCGGTGGAGAGAAGCTGCGCCTCTGATGACCGTTGCCGTTTCTCACCGGTGTGCCGCCGACAGTGAGAGGTTTTCGCGTCTGAAGAGCTAGTACATTCTTTCCCATTTTAAGAACAGGTTGTCTTTTTGCTAGTAAATTGCAGGCGTCCTCATGTACTACGGACACAAGATTCTAGGTTGGAAATACTTTCCCATCACAATTTTGAAAGAATCATTCCACTGCTTGCTTTCTTTCAATATTGCTAGTGAGATCAAGTCATTTTGATTCTATCAATCTGGTTGAATTGGGAACCAGGTCTACACAGTGATTTGACATGGAAATTTACTATAAATTTTACTCTAAAATATTAAACGCTGACAAAAAAAATAATAGTAAGATGTATAAGATCTTTATTCATTAAGGATGAATAAATTTGGAAGGGATCCTTCCTTGAGGAAGGATCTCACTGGATAAGGTACAGTTGCAGCCCAATGAGTGTTAGGAAGTTGGTTGGTTTTCTGGGCCAAGCTGGTTTGCAGTAGCTGAGAATGCAGGAAGTAACACTTCAGGACATGAGTGAGCCAAGTTGCCTGGTCAGGCACCCAGAGGGCATGGGTAAGGGCACTGGTATGGGTCGTACATTATCCTTGTCTGAAGAGTTGTAGCATTTGGAGAAGAATGGGGTGTGTGGCCAGGGCACAGCACCCTAAAATACTCATCCACCCACTTCTCTGACCAAGGATACAGCTGCTGGAACTGGCAGAAGCCTCTTCTTCCTGCAATAACCCTCCAGTTAACCCTCTACCTACAAAACTTAATATTGTGCTCACTGTAAAAGAGAATGTGGAAAAGAACACCATCCATTATCACTGAGAAGGTATTCAAAGATGAATTTTGATATGAGAAGCACTAAATTGATAACTGGCATATAGCTTCTTTGTGGTGACTGTTGTTTTTTTTCTCTCTGAAAGTTATAAAATCATTCTTTGTCTTCAGTGTTCCTTGGGATGCATCCAGTTTCAATTCCTGTACTTGGCACTTAGCTAACTCTTTCAGTACAGAAGTTCACAAGAAATCTCCTTGAATCATTTCTTCCTCTTTGTTTTTACTTTCTCTCTTGTTACTAAAATAGTGTAATTCTTTTTTTTTAGTATTTATTTATGCATACAAGCATTAGGGTACAGGCCAGAGATGTGGGGAGGTGAGAGGATCCATCAGAGACAGAGTGGGGAACAGAACAGACAGATTAACTGAAGCACACTGCTGAGAGGAGCAGCAAGCATGGCAGGAGAGGTCTGCTGCACCATGTGGGTCACCTCCCCAGCCTGAGGTATGAATAGAATTTGTGCTACAGTGGCTATGGTTTGCTTCATAGTGCATTGCTTAACCCATTGCACCACCAGGGAGGCCCTAAAATAGTGTAATTCTTGTAATGTTTCTCTAATTTTCTTTTATTTTATATTCTGTTTCTTTGTTTGTTTTTTTCTCTATCTTAAGGAAATTTTTTTCACCTTATCTTTCAACTCTTCTGAATTAATAAAATCAGTTAATGATTAATGTGTATATTTTTGACATCAATTGTAGTCCCCATGAAATTCTCACCAGTGCACCTTCACCTCAGTCCCTTGTGCTCTTTCTGCCTTCATCCCAGTTCATCTCCACCTACCCCCACATAGTGCCTCTGATCTCTGATTTGTCTTTGTCTTTCTATTCTTGTTGTGTTGTGGTGTTTTTATTTAATAGTTATTGTTCTTTTCCTTTGAGTCATTTTTTTGCTTCTTTGTATTCCTCCTAGACATGAAACCATCCAATATTTTTCTCTTGCCTTCTGACTTACTTCACTGAGCATAATCTCTTCTAGCTCCATCATGTTTCTACAAATGACTCTAATTTATCTTTTTTGATTGTTGAATAGTATTCCACTGTGTATATGTACCACATCTTCTTGATAAAGTCATCTATTTTTGGGCATTTGGGTTGTTTCCAGGTCTTACTGTTAGGGGGAAGGGTAATGCCTGCAATTAGGGCTTATTATTATAAAGTCCTTTTAAACGTGCAGGTAAAAACCCAGTCAAAAAACCCCATTTTATATTAAAATTGCCCTGTAACATTACTAGTTATAAATAGTGCTACAATAAACATAAGGGTACAGGTATTCTTTTGGATCAGTGTTTTTGTGTCTTTTGGGTAGATCCCTAGGAGTGGAATTGCTGGGGCATAAGGTAGCTCTATTTTTAGTAGACTGAGGAACCTCTATAAGGCTTTCCATAGTGGTTGGATTAACTTGCATTCCCATCTTCTACTGAACTTTAGATTTCTACTGTCATGTTTTTCATTTCCAAGAACTCTTTTGATCTCAGAATATTCTCCTCTTTAAAATAGCATCCAATTTCTGTTTCACACAGTGGCAACATGGAGGCAGAGTGAAAATACCTGGGTCACCTCCAGAAATGCCAACAAAAATGATGCAAAACAGCTCTTTCCTGCAGCCTTCAAAGATGTCAAAGGAGAGAAGGCCAAGGGGAAGAAGCTGGTCCCCACTGGGTGTCATGAAGAAGGAGGTCAAGAAGGTGGTAAATCCTGTTTGAGAAAAGGCCCAATAATTTTGGCATTGAACAGGGCATCCTGTTCATGCCTTCTTTGTCAAACAGCCTGGAGACATCAGGTTGCAGTGACCAAGAGTGATTCTCTATAACTGTCTAAAATTGCCTCCTGTCGTGAATCAGGTCCCCCCATGCCTTGAACCCCAACAGCTACTCAACTGTTTAAGCTGGCCCAGAAATTCAGACCAGCAAGAGAAGAAGCAGAAATTATTGGCTTCAGCTGAGAAGAAAGCTGCTAGCGAAGGTGACGTCCCCACTAGTGGATGCTTGTCCTTTGAGCAGGGTTAAGACTGTCACCACCCTGGTGGAGAACAAGAAGACTCAGTTGGTGGTGCTCAAACATGCCATGGGATCCTGTCAAGCTGGTGGTCTTCCTGCCTGTCCTGCACTGGAAGGTGGGGGTCCTCTATTGCACTATTAAGAGTAAGGCCAGGCTGCAGCGATTGGTTCACAGGCAGACTTATACCACTGTCACCTTGAGGAGCCCTGGCTAAGTTGGTGGAAGCCATCGGGACCATTTACAATGACAGGCAAGATGAGAGCCATCCTTACTAGGGAAGCAACTTCTTTGGTCCAAGTTCTGGGCTTGCTGGAAAAGGGGAAGGCTGAAGAACTCCTCTAAAACAGGCTGAGCATGCACTATTGTGTCTTATGTTAGTGAAAATAATAAATATCTTCTTTCAGCCAGTGTAAACATAAAAAGCACCCCTCCCAGGGAAAAACAGATTATCAGCACACACAATAGAAGCATCAGCCCCACAGGAAGGGGTAGGAGAAACTCTTAAGTGAACTTTATTTAAAGCAACAATGGGGCATTACAGCTCACTTTAGGGAGCAGTGGTTGTGGTGCAGAGCCCCAGGTAGTTGGTGATGTGGGGCTCCTACAACCTAACACTGTCTGGATGATGGGGTACATGAACAGGTCCCCATGATGGAGGGTATATTGTAGTAGAATTATAGAGGGAAGAGGGCAGAGTGAGGACTATCAGTTTGTATCCGAAGCTCATAACAAATGTAGCCTGCATCAGATCATTGTACCTGGACTTCCTTACAGAAGACAGTACTGATGCTCAGGCTGAGATATCCCAAACTGTCAAGCTGGTGGTCTTCCATCCAGACTTGCCATCCCTCAAAAAGAAATGATCTACCACAGGAATTTCAAATTATAGAGCTACTGAAGGATATTCTTTAATGCCTGTTGCCTTGGTCTTCTTTTAAACCCACTATCCCTCACTGGCACTGTAACAAGGTGGTCCCCAGGAAAAGGGGAAGTTCCAGGATCTCTGCTCCACCCAAAGGAGGGTGGAGCTGAGCAGGGATAAGAAGATGCTAAAGAGGAGACTGCAAGAAGGAAGCAGGATGGAAAACAGCAAGGAGATCTGGAAGAGGCATGTGGAGCAAAGAGACATTGAAGAAACTGCACTTGCTTTTTGGTCCTGGACTGGTTGGAACAGATGTGGGTGAGAGACCCTTGGGGAGGTTAACAATGGCAGCTTTCATCTTGATTTTGATTTTGCTCTTTTCCTCCCAGATTTGTCTGATCCTTTTCTATGGGTCTCTACTGAAAGGTCCTTTAGACTTGTGGCAGGCTTTTGTGCCTTGCTTTGGGCTAATCCTGTTTGGCTGGACTTTTACCCTCAAGGGGATGGGTAACTTTGGATACTTGATTTAGTAACTATATCCATGGCCTTTACTGTTTTTTTTCCCCTAATTGTATCAAAGTTCGTTTCCATGAAAGTTCTTACATGTTTTGTCTTGATGCGATGGACCGATGGCAGAACCCATTTAGAGTGGGCAGGTTTGGGGGTTCTGTGATGCCCTGTAACAGTAACAGTCTCCCAACTATCCAGCAACTACAAAATAACAGTTGAAAATCTATTCCTACTGAAACACATACGAAATTGAAAATGAGGAGATAGGAACACAGTACAAATATCAAAACAAAAATACCCTAAAAGGACCCTGTATCAGCCTGACAGAAGGAGAATTAAGGACAACAGTCCTGGCAATGCTGATGAAAAGTTAAAAATACAATGGAGAATATAAAATAATAATAAAATAAAGATGATGAAAATATAAGGTAGCTACATTCAGAAATAATGTAACTAAGACTTATGAAGCGCAATGGTGGATTTAAAAAACACAATTGAAAGCTTTGATAGCAAATTGAAGAAGCAATTTTGGGGATAGAATTAATAAGGTTGAAAGCACAATACTGGAGAATATAAGACTAGAACAGGTAGAGAAAAAAAGAACAACAAAAAAGTGGAAACAATATAAGAACTCTCTTGGACAATAAAAGGAAAAAAAATATTCACATCATGGGGATACCAGAAATGGAAGTGAAAGGCGTAGAAAACTCATCTAAAGAAATAATCATTGAAACAAGCCCACTCTGGGAAATCATCCAGAAGTTGTGATCTAAGAGCATTTGAATAAAATAAAACTGGATAGACATACAGCAAGACACATAATAATAAAGCTGTCATGAACCAACATTAAGGACAGACTATTAAGAACATCAAGAGAGGGCCTCCCTGGTGGCGCAGTGGGTTAAGCAACGCACTGTGAAGCGGACCACAGCCACTGCCGCACGAGTTCGATCCCTGCTGCCGGCCAGGGAGGGGACCCACATGGCGCAGCAGATCTCTCCTGCCTCGCCCGCTGCTCCCCTCAGCAGTGTACTTCTGTTGATCTGTCTGTTCTGCTCCCTGCTCTCTGTGGTGAGTCCTCTCACCCCCCCACACCTCTGGCCTGTACCCCAGTGTTTGTATGCATAAATAAATAAATCTTTAAAAAAAAAAAAAGAACATCAAGAGAAAAAGGGTAACCTATAAGGAAACACCAAACTCTTAGCAAATGTTTCAGTAGAAGCTGTACAAGAATGAAGGAACTGGAAAAGATATCCAGAGTACTTAAAGTAAAAAGTTTCCAGCCCAGAATCCTGTGCCCAGCAAAGTTAGTAAGGTGTTTCATGAAAAGCAAAAATTAAAAGAATTTATTAACATTAAACTGCAGATGAAAGAAATCCTAAGAGTTTGTTATAAAGTAATAGAACAATGAATACCCAGGCAAAACACACTACAGTTGGGGCCCCCCTGGTGGTGCAAGGGGTTAAGTAGCAGCACTATGAAGATGTCTGCAGTCACTACAGCATGAGTTTAATCCCCGCCCCCCCCCCCCCCCCCCCCCCCCCGGCCAGGGAGCTGACCCACATGGCACAGCAGACCTCTCCTGTTGTTACAGGTCATCTGTTACCAGGCAGGGAGAGGAGCACCCAGGACCCCCAAGCCTGCCCTTTCTGAATGGGTTCTGCCATCCGCCGCATTAAGACAAAACATATAAAATCTTTAATGGAAAGGAACTTTACTACAACTAGGGTACAATAAAGAAAGAACAAAGAATATAGTTACTAAGTTAAGCATCCAAAGTTACCCATCTCCTTGA
>JAGFMF010011585.1:3692375-3710085 GCA_019455555.1 Galemys pyrenaicus | reverse complement strand
AAGACAAAGACAAACTGGGGACACTTGGTGGGGAGGGAAGAGGGGAAGGGTGGAGGGCAGATGGGAGCACGGGGGACTGAGGTGATGGTGCACTGGTGTCACGGTGATGGGGAATACATGGGCATTACAATTGATGTCAAATATATGTAAATTAAAAACTTTATATTAAAAAATATGTAAATAATAAAATAAATAAAACTTGGGAAAAAAAAAAGACAAACACAGACTTAGAAGTAAAGGTTGGGGGCCTCCCTGGTGGCGCAGTGGGTTAAGCAACGCACTACGAAGCAAACCGCAGCCACTGCAGCACCAGTTCGATCCCTGCCGCTGGCCAGGGAGGGGACCCACACGCTGTGGCAGACCTCTCCTGCCTAGCCCACTGCTGCCCTCAGCAGTGTGTTTTGGTCAGTCTGCCTGTTCACCTCCCCACTCTTGTCTAGTGAATCCTCTCACCTCCCGCGACTCTGGCCTGTACTCCAGCTCTTATATGCATAAATAAATAAATCTTTAAAAAAAACAAAATAAAGATATTTTTGGTGACTCAATCCCTATGGCAAGAGAATAAAAAAAAACCAACAAAAATAAACAATTGGGGTTACCTCATTAAAAAGCTTCTATACAGCAAAAGAAAACACAAGATGATTAAACAGACACCCTACTGAGTGAAAGGAAATAATTGTGCAATATATGTGATATGGGATTAATACCCAAGAAAAATAAGAAACATACACAATTCAACAATCAAAAAACAAATAGCTTGGGCCCTCCCCTGGTGGCGCAGTGGGTTAAGCAACTCACTATGAAGCAAACGCAGCCACTGAAGCACGAGTTCAATCCCTGCTGCCAGCCAGAGAGGTGACCCACATGGTGCGGCAGACCTCTCCTGCCTTGCCCACTGCTCCCCTCAGCAGTGTATTTCAGTCAATCTGCCTGTTCTGCTCCCCACTCAGTCTTTGGTGAACCCTCTCATCCCCTGCACTTCTGGCCTGTACCCCAGTTCTTATATGAATAAATATTTATTAAAAAAACCACAAATAGCTGAATTAACAAATGGGTGGCAGATATAAACAGTTCACTAAAGAGGATATCCATAAGGTAAAAAGACATATGTCCACTGTCACTTCTAATAAGAGAGATGCAGATTAAAACTACAGTAAGGGGGGCCTCCCTGGTGGCGCAGTGGGTTGGGCAACGCACTATGAAGCAAACCGCAGCCACTGCAGCACGAGTTCAATCCCTGCTGCCGACCAGGTCAGCACGAGTTCAATCCCTGCTGCGAGTTCAATCCCTGCTGCTGGCCAGGCGGGGGACCCACATGGTGCAGCAGACCTCTCCTGCTGTGCCCGCTGCTCCCCTCAGCAGTGTGTTTCAGTCAGTCTGCCTGTTCTGCTCCCCACTCTGTCTGGTGATTCCTCTCACCTCCCGCGACTCTGGCTTGTATCCCAGCTCTTGTATGCATAAATAAATAAATCTTTAAAAAAAAAAACTACAGTAAGATACCACCTCTCACTTGTGAGATTGGCACATCTTTTTTTTAAGTTTATATAAGAATTTATTTTAAAATATATATTTATAATTTTAAGATATTTTTTATAATTTATTTATATATATTTTGCATCATTGTTCATTTTTGTACAATGTTTGCTTTCTGTCTCAGTTGAGGTCCCTGTGCCATTCCCACCACCAATTCACCAGTGCACCATCACCATAGTCCCTTGTGCTCTTCCCTTCCTTGTTTTGATTTCTCTCTCATGCCACCCCCCCGCAGAATGTCTCTGATTTATAGTTGCATGCTAATTTAGGCTTTTTATTTATTGTTATTATAGTTTTTCATGACCCCTTATTTGGTTCCCCTATATTCCTCCTACAAGTGAAACCATCTGATGTTTTTCTTTTTCCTTCTTGTTTATTTCACTGAGCATAAAGATTGGCACATCTTAAGACTCCCAACAAGTGCTGGAGAGGATGCAGAGAAAAAGGACCCCTGGCACACTGTTGACGGGAATGTGAACTGGTGAAACCATTACAGAAAGAAATCTGAATTTGCCTTAAAAAATAAAAAATAGAAATACTGTGTGATCCACTGCACTATGAAGCATCCTCAGTCACTGCAGCATGAGTTCGATCCTCAGCCAGGGAGGAGACCCACATGGCGCAGCAGACCTCTCCTATCTCGTTAGCTGCTCCCCTCAGCAGTGTACTTCAGTTAATCTGCCTGTTCTTTTGCCCACTCTGTCTCTGGTGAATCCTTTCACCTCCCCCCAACACCTCTGGCCTGTACCCCAGCTCTTATACACATAAATAAATAAATCTTTAAAAATAAAAAGAGAAATACTGTGTGATCCAGCAAACCAACACTTGGATATGTATTCACAGAATATGAAACCACCACAAACAAACAAAAAACTCCACTTTATATGTCCTACAGTATTTACTGCAGTATTATTTACAAAACCCGGGACATAGAAGCAACTCAAATCTCCTTCAGTGGATGAATAGATCAAAAAGATGTGGCACACACTCACCCTGGAGTGTTACAGAGCCACAAGAGAGGATGAAAAGCAGCCATTTTCAGCAAAATGGAGGAAACTTGAAAAAATATGCAGTCAGACACATGAGAATGATAAAAACAAATACCGGACGTTCATAAAATAGACAATGTGACTATGTAAAAATGCGTCAAAAAACTAGTATCAACAGATATGTGGGAGGCTGTAAGGGGAAGGGAGAGGAGAGGAAGGAACAAGGGAAAACAACAACACCCCAAATGCAATATCTTTTAATGTCTCTCTGAGGGTATTATGATAATTTTTAAAAGCCTCTTCTTACACATTAACTCTGTTTCTGCAAGTTGCTTTTTTTCATCTTGTTTGTTTTTACTTCCATGCCTGAGACTTTCGTCAGCTGTCTGGTAATCCTAGAATGTCTGATCCTTTACGATAGAGGGCCCCATCATTGGGCCCCAGCAGTAAACAGATGATTCATTCGCAGTAGGATCCCTTCAGAGGATTCATTTACAAAATGGCTGTTTACAAAACACAGTGTAGGACTGCAGGGAAGCTTGGCTGAGAGTCACAGGCAGCCTAAGGTAACCCCTCAGAGCAGAACACAGGGACCCAGGTTCTCATCCCACTTCCTCCCTTCCCCTGGGTTCTACACTGGCCAAACCAAGTGGGAGCAGGAGGGGAGCCTGCTCACCCTGAGGGAACCGGAGCTTCCAGGAGGTCAGGGAGGAGCAGAGAGGGAAATATCAATGTAGAAACTCAGGTGGGGGGGTGGGAGAGAGAGAGAGAGAGAGAGAGAGAGAGAGAGAGACAGAGAGAGAGAGAGAGAGAGAGAGAGAGAGAGAGAGATCTCCCTTCTTGGGCCAGTCAGTCAGGTTTCTTGAAGCAGAATCTGCCTATTGCCTTCCAGGAGAGAAAACGTCTGACCACCAATGTCTGAAAGGCACCAGGGCTGTGGGCCTCATCAGGTTGCATTTGGTGCCCGCTCTCAGTTCTCTGGCTTAGAGACGACAGGTAGGTATGCTTTGAAATGGGCCTGGTATGCCCGAGTCTTTTGTTTGCTCTATTCAGTTCTCAGACAACTTTATTCCCTGTACACACACACACACACACACACACAGAGTTCCAGAGATCCTTGGAACTGCTAATTCATGAGCCTTTTAAAGATTTGTGGAGCAAACTGCATTGCTTCTCAGCTTTCCCTGATGGTAGTTGAGATTTGGCTTGGTAGTTTGATGAGATCGCTAAGTCAGATGCCACCTACACCCAGGTTCAGGAACTCTGTCTGGAAATCCAAGACTCTGACTGAGATGCAGTCTGTCTGGAGAGGGAAGAAGAAAGACGAGACACGCTGGGGCCAGACTGTGAAGTTTTGGGTAGACGGTGCTTAGCACTAGAGGTCTGGGCGTGGGTAGGTCTGCCAGCTCCGGTCTGGCTGTGTGGGCCCCTTGGCGGGTTTCTCTGGTCTCAGTTTTCTAGGGCTGCCTCTGCGATGACTCAGTGGGGTATGTGGAGCAAGCAATAAGCTGTGAAGTGCTGTTTTGTGATGTGTTCTTTATCAGATTTTTCTGCCTTTCTATCTTTGTTCCTACTGTTGCTTCTGCTTGGGATTTTGTCTGTGTTCTCCCTCACCTCTAGCACACCTCCATCCCTAACTACAGACCGGACACCTCTGAGGCCCAGCTCAGTGTCAACCTCATGATAAGCCTGCTGCCCTCAAAGTGAAGCGCAACCTCTAAACTCCCAAACCTCTAGTGCTGGTTATTTTTTTCTCACCTGCATCCCTGCCTGTGTTAATCAAGTTTCTTCTAGAAAAGAATAGGTCATATATACATGTGTGTGCATACATGTATAGCTATGTACATATGCACACATATTTAGATGTGTACATAAATATACATGGATGGATGGATATATATTGTCTGTGTATATGTACAAATACAACAGATTTCTTTTTTTCCAAGTAAAATATTTATTTATTTTTTAATGTTCACTCCTTGGTAAAAACATTTATTTTCTTTTATCAATTCTTCATTTTCTTACATTGTTCATTTTTGTACAGCATTTGATTTCTCCCTTCAGGTGTAGTCCCCATAAATATTCCACCATCACATCACCTGTGAACCATCACTGTGGTCCTTTGTGCTCATCCCACCCCTGTTTTGATCATTCTTGCTCCATCTCCCCTGCTATAAGCCTCACATCTAAGTTGCCCATAAGTTTTATCAACAAGGTTTTTTTAAAAATTAATTTGTTTATGCATACAAGAACTGGGGTACAGGCCAGGAGTGTGGGGTGTGAGGGGAATCACCAGAGTCAGAGTGGGGAACAGAACAGACAGGTGGACTGAAAGCCATTGCTGAGGGAGCAGCCGGGAGACAGGAGAGGTCTGCTGCGCCACGTGGGTCCCCTCCCTGGCCCGGGATGGAACTTGCGCTGTAGTGGCGGTGGATGTTTCACAGGGCAGCGCTCAACCCGTGGCGCCACCAGGGAGGCCCCAGAAAGGGTTTTTTTGACCCTTTGTTCAGTTTCCCTATATTCCTCGTATAAGTGATATCATCTGATATTTTTCTTTTTCCTTCTGACTTATTTCACTGAGCATAATCCCTTCAAGGTCCATCCATGTTGCTGCGAATGGCATGAGTATATCATCTCAGCTACAAAAGATTTCTTACAGGAAATTGGTTCACGTGGTTCTGGAGGCTGACAAACCCCAAGATCTGCTGGGTGAGCAGACAGGCTCGATATCCAGGAGAACCAATGATGTAATTCCAGTCTGAAGGCCAGTCCTGGAGACCCAGGAAGAGCTGATGTCACTTTAAATCCAAAGGCAGGGCCTCCCTGGTGGCATAGTGGGTTAAGCAACGCACTATGAAGCAAACCGCAGCCACTGCAGCACGAGTTCGATCCCTGCTGCCGGCCAGAGAGGGGACCCACATGGCATGGCAGACCTCTCCTGCTGTGCCCGCTGCTCCCCTCAGCAGTGTACTTCAGTTGATCTGCCTGTTCTGCTCCCTGCTCTCTGTGATGAATCCTCTCACACCCCCCCACCCCCACACACACACCTCTGGCCTGTATCCCAGCTCTTGTATGCATAAATAAATAAATCTTAAAAAAAATCCAAAGGCAATGAAAGCCCAATCTGAAGGCAGTCAGGAGGAAGAAATCCTGTGTTAGTCCGGGGAGGTATCTGTGTTGTTCTTATCCCGCCTTCAGCTGATTGGACAAGGCCCACCCACATAAGGGAGGCTAGTTTGCACATTCTACCCCATTTAAGTGCTCGTCTCATGTGGAAACATTTACAGAAATACCCAGAGAGCTGGTTGACCAAATGGGGCCCAGTGAAGTTGCTCTGATTTGTCTTGCAAGGGCCTGAAAGCCCTCAAAGACTCTTGCTCGCCTCTCTAACCGGCTCTGGTTAGGTTCTGCCCGCAGGAGTCACCAGTGGAAGACTAGAAAGAAAGCAGGTGGAGAGAACACACTTTTCACTGGGCTTCTGGAGGTCCTTCTGGCGGGTGAGCAGCAGCAGGTGGAGGTGGTACCCTGGTTCCTGGCTTTGACTTTGAACACACGGCTGTGGCACTGCACGACCAGCAGGCCCTTTAGAAGCCTTGGTGGCACAGCATTCGTGGGCTAGGGCTCAGAAGGAGGCCGACACAGTAGTGGGTGGCTCCGGTCCCCTGGGCTTTGTAGCAGGGGCAGGAATGAAGTTTCTGGCTCCCAGCAAGGAGGTGCCGGCAGGGCTTCAGTAGGCAACTAGCAGCTGTGCCCTTCAGCAGCCGTGGAGGCACGTGGAGGGTAGGTGAGTTAAAAATCAGCTTTTTTTCCACCTTCCTGCTGCTTGTGTGGTGGCCCGAGGCGGAGGGGCATGGGCGTGGGGCACACATATGCTGCGGGCCATGCTATTTATATTGTCTGACGATGGTCGATGGTCCGGGTATGAAGACACTCCTGAAATGTCGGGAGCCTCCACAGGCCAGCCCCTAAAGGCAGGATTAAGGGCCAACTGGAAATTCACCTGCAGGGGGTGGTTGTAAAATTGGCTGTCCTGCCAAACCAAATAACTGGTTGCGATGCATTTGGATGATGAATTACTGATTGGCAAGATGAATTACTGATTGGCAAATAATGTAACACAAAATTCTCTAAAGCGATACCGTAAGACCACCGATACCAAAAAACTAGATAGTAAGAGTTGTAATGAAATGTGGTTGTTTAATAATAATAACTCAAAAGTTAGTCATTAAACAGTTTCCCAGATCTAAACGTCTATTAAGGAAAAGTAGCCCCGGGAACCGAGGAGTGAGGAATGGCCTCTGTGGCTGGCCCATTATGAAAGGCTCCATATGTAGTGCCAGGGAGGCGGCACAGAGCAAGTTCGGGATGGTTCTAGCAGACGGGGATAAAGGAAGGAGTCCTGGAGCCCTCGGTGGCTTTTATGCTTTTATTACAGAGGTGGCATCAGGTACATGGCAGGCAGGGGTGCCCAGGGACCAGGAGACTGGCAGGCCCCGGCGCTTCTCACCCCCTCGGCTGCTTTGCTGCTTCTTCTCGTTCTGCTGCTTTGTGTTTCGCTGCTCTTGCTGCTGCTGGCGTCCTCATGATGCCGCCCTTATATGCCCAAGTGCAAACCCAGGTGCGCCCACTTGCACATGCCCACCCTTGCATACTCGCAGCACCACAGGTGTCCATCATTATACCAGTGTGGAGGGTGGAAAGACCTGATTTCTCCGACCCTACACCATGGTAATAAATGTTTCCTTGGCAATAAATGAGCGCATAAGCCCTTTTTACCCTTCTCCCCTTTTCCTTGCTATTGTTTTACTTAAAACATAATCGTACATAGAAAAACTCCTAAGTAACATAAAACGTTACTGATCAGTTTTACGTTCAGGTTATAATGAGGTTAGTGATTCCTTTAAGATTAAAATAGGACTTGGATATGATTTAAGTTTTAAATTTAATATTTCCCTTTTATAGGGGTGTAGTGGCAGGAAAGGAGGCACAGGACAAGTTCGGGATGGTTCTTAGCAGACGGGGTGGTGGTGGTAAAGGAGTCTTGGAGCCCTTGGTGGCTTTTTATGCTTTTATTGTCTGTACATCAGAGGTGGCATCAGGTACATGGCAGGCAGGGGTGCCAGGGGGCCGGGGGGCCGGAAGGCTGGCAGGCCTCCCAGCCCCCAGCGCATCTCACCCTCTCGGCTGCTTCTTCTATTGCTGCTGCTCGCGTTGGTCAGTACTGTCAGTCCTGGTGTCCTCGTGACACCGCCCATTTAAGCCTGTATCCAACTCAGGTGCGCCCACTTGCGCATGCCCACCCTGGAGTGCTCACAGCACCACAGGTGTCCATCATCACAGTGGTGGGAGGGTGGAAAGACCTGATAGTTCTCTGACCCTACATGGGGTTTTGTAGTTTTTTTTTTTAAAGATTTATTTATGCATACAAGGGTTGGGGTACAGGTCAGAGGTGTGGGGGTGGTGAGAGGATTCACCAGAGACAGAGCGGGGAGCAGAATGGGCAGATGAACTGAAATACACTGCTGAGGGGAGCAGCGGGCACAGCAGGAGAGGTCTGCCGCGCCATGTGGGTCTCCTCCCTGGCTGGGGATCGAACTCAGTGGCTGCGGATGCTTCATAGTGTGATGCTTCACCCCTTGCACCACCAGGGAGGCCCAGGTTTGTAGTTTTTTAGGTACTGACTTTAGTTTGTTCCTAAACCTTAAAACCAGTACTTTAAATAAAAGTAAAATTATTAGTGTGGTTACGCAAAGTTGCTATGACATTGATGAATAAACTAAATAACCATGGTGTAAGGTAAAAGTTGATCAGGTCTTTCCACCCTCCCATCACTGTGATGATGGACACCTCTGGTGCTGCGAGCATTCCAGTGGGCATGCGCAAGTGGGTGCACCTCAGTTTGGACACGGGCATAAATGGGCAGCGTCATGAGGATGCCAGAACTGTGAGGACCAAATGACAGAACCGACAGGACAAAGCAGCAGCAGCAGGAGCAACAATAGAAGAAGCAGCCGAGAGGGTGAGATGCGCTGGGGGCTGGGAGGCCTGCCAGCCTCCCAGCCCCCCCGGCACCCCTGCCTGCCATGTACCTGGCCACCTCTATAATAAAAGAATGAAAAGCCACCGAGGGCTCCAAGAGACTCTCCTTCCTTGACCCATCTGCCCAGAACCATCCCGAACCTTGCTCCTGTGCCACCTCCATCCTGCCGCTACACATGGAAACTAGGACTAATAGAAACATGATTGTTTTATACTTTGAAGTTGTATAGGTCATAAATCTTGGCTAAAGGTCATAAGACCCCAAGCTGTTCTTAAGAAAAATGTAATGATTGTTACTTTTCTGCTCTATGCAAATGCTGATGTAATCCCACTGCTTGCCTGTAATGTACAAATAAAGACCTGCTGAGGCTATCAGCAGAAGATACTTGCACCCTAAAAGGAGTGTCTGTATTTTCTCATTCCCCTCCCCTATTCCCTTCGTCCGCGGATGCCATCTTTTCCTGTGAGGACCCTGGCCGTAGCCAGAGCTGGTCTCCAGAACGCATGCCTTTCATTACGGACACCTGGGTCCAAAGAGCACCGGGCATCCATGTGTGTGGGTGCACGTGTGTAAGTGCTCACACCTGTGCTGAGAGGCCAGCGCTAAAAGAGCAGTTTAACTCTGAGACAGGACTGCGGCTATGGGAGGACATGGAGGCAGGAGGACACGGAGCAGGTGCTCTATGATTCCGGCAGACGGGTCAAGGAGGAGTCCCGGAGCCCTCGGTGGCTTTTTCAGGCTTTTATTAATCTTTCTGCATTAGAGGCGACCAGGTACACGGCAGGCTGGGAGGGGTGGGGGGCCAGGAGGCTGGCAGGCCTCCTAACCCCGGCGCATCTTCACTCTCTGGGCTCTCTAGTCTCCCTGCCTCTGCTCTGCTGCTGCAATCACTCTGTCTGCTGCTCTCACTGCTACTGGCATCCCTGTGACACCGCCCTTATCTGCCCTGTGTCTCAACCCAGGTGCGCTCACTTGCACATGCCCACCTAGGCACGCGTGCGGGACAGTCATTGATTCTAATGACAGGAAGGCGGGAAAACCTGATAGTTTTCGTTTACCCTACAGAGGCCCACTGAAGCGAGGTCAAAGAAGACAGGAGACTGAGAATGCCAGAAAGAATGCTACAGAAAGAATGCAAAGATACAAGAGGGTATGGGGGCTCAGAGGCTCGGTTGCCTGCCTGTTTCCCAGGCCCTGGCCCATGCCTGCCTCCTTGCATGCCAGCCTCCCTACCTTTGTGCTGTGTACCTGGTCCCCTGATTCAGCGTTCAAGTCCTATAAAAATCCACCGAAGGCTCGGGACTCTGCCTGTCTGCCCGCATCCACAGTGAAACTGCCCGTTGCAGGCTTGCATGGCACCCTAAGGTTGCTTTCCCTTTTTTTATTTTTCTTTTAACAGATTCTGCCTCAGGTTTACTGGTATAAATGGCACAGAAGGACATCTGCCCCATCAACAGCCCGGAGTCAAACCAATCTTTCCATCCTTACCTCAGCAGTCAGGGGTCTCTGTTCTGGAATGTTCATGGAGACCTGGGATCCCTTGAGAGTCTGAGTTGGTGCTGGTGCTGAACCAGAGCTGCAGCCACAGCCTGGGCCTTGACTTGAGCCTGGCCTTGGTCTTTGGTTGGCAGAGCCTGACACCCTTGGCCACCTGGCCTGAGCGCATTTCCCATATCTGAGCAAGTTGGTTGAATGTGTGATTACTGCCCTTGGCCTCCTTGGGCTTGACAAGGACCTCAGCAGCCTCAGCATACATGGCCTGTATCGTCTTCGGGCCTTATGTTTTTTGGCAAAGTACATGTTCTGTAGGAACTTGGGATCCCCTGTCCCGCCACGAGGTTCATATTTTTGGGCTCCCTGGTGGCTCAGTGGGTTGAGCGCCACACCGTGAAGCATCCGCCACACAGTAGCACAAATTCGATCCCCGGCCAGGGAGGGGACCCACATGGCACTGCAGACCTCTCCTGCCTTGCCCACTGCTCCCCTCAGCAGTGTATTTCAGTCCATCTGCCTGTTGCTCCCCACTCTGTCTCTGGTGAATCCTCTCACCTCCCACACACCTCTGGCCTGTACCCCAGCTCTTGTATGCATAAATAAATAAATCTTAAAAAAAAAGCTGATATTTTTGGGAGCTGGCTAGGTATGGTGTGCTCCTCAGACTTGGCGCCAAGTGTTGGCACCAGAAGAACCATCCTGAACTGTCACTAATCCCACTTTCCTTTACCCCCTCCAGTCTAGGGTTACGGACAACTGTCTGCAGCTTGGCCTAGTTTCACTTACCCCTTTTGCCCCTCCAACTCTGCCAACACCTTGTATTTTATTCCTTAAATAAATTCCTTATATTCCTTAAATGAATTCCTTGTATTTTATTCCCTCAATTTAAAACGTGGAGATTTTGCTTTCTTGACCATCCTCTCACTTAGGAAATTTAGACTTGCCTATTTCATTGAGAGTATGATTCTCCCCCAAAGCATAGTAAATTTCAGTTGGTCTCTCTTCTCTTACCACATTTTTTTTGTTCTGGTAAAATACATATAAAATACACCATTTAAACTATTTTAAAATGTTTAATTCGGTGGCTTTAAGTATAGTCACAATGTTGTGTAACCACTGCCACTATTTCCAAAACTTTTCCATCATCCCAAACAGAAATCTGCACCTATTGGAAAATAACACTTTACTCCATCTTCCCCCTAGACCCTAGTAAACTCTATTCTACTTTCTGTCTCTATGATTTTGCCTGACTAAGGTTACTTTCTGTAAGTGGAATCATACAATATTTGTCTTTTTCTGTCTGGCTTATTTCACTTAGTAGTTTCAAGGTTTATCCAGTTGTAGCATGTATCAGAATTCCCTTTTTCAGGGTTGAATAATATTCAACTGTGTGAAACATCATATTTAGTTTATTTATTCATCAGTTGATGGACTTGAGTTGTTTCACACTTTGGCTATCATAAATAATGCTGTTATAAGTCTGGCGTAGGGTAAATGGAAAAGTTACTAGACTTTTCCTCCCTCTTGCCATTGGTACGATGATGGCTACCTGAGGTCCTGAATGCATGCTTAAGTTGGCATGTGCAAGTGAGTGCACCTGGGCTGAGACACGGGGCATATAAGGGTAGCATCACGAGGATACCCATAAAAGAGAGGCAAAGAGAAGGAGAAAGGCAGAAGCAGCAGCAGTAGTGGCAGAGACATGAGCCCAGAGTGAAGATGGGGGGGTGGCTAGGAGGCCTGCTAGCCTCCTGGCCCCCTGGCTCCCCTGCCTGCCGTGTACCTGGTCGCCTCTGATATAATGAAGTAAAAAAGCCACCGAGGGCTCCGGGACGCCTCCTTGACCCATCTGCCAGAATCATAGAGAACCTGCTCTGTGCCCTTGCTGGCACCACACATGGTCTTTGGTTGGCAAAGACCAAAATATCTGTTTGGTTCAGTGTAGCGACAGGATGGAGGTGGCACTGGAGCAGGGTTCAGGATGGTTCTGGGCAGACGGGTGAAGGAAGGAGTCTCGGAGCCCTCGGTGGCTTTTCATACTTTATTTAGTAGAGGCGGCCAGGTACATGGCAGGCAGGGGTGCCGGGGGCCGGGAGGCTGGCAGGCTTCCCAGCCCCCAGCGCATCTCACCCTCTCGGCTGCTGCTTCTTTCTCTGCCGCTGCTGCTTTTGGTTCTCTCGCTGTTCTCGCAGTTCTGTCTGTTGGTGCTCGCAGTTCCCACAGTTCTGGTGTCCTCATGACGCCGCCCATTTATGCCCGTGTCCCAACTCAGGTGCGCCCACTTGCGCATGCCCACCCTGGAATGCTCGCAGCACCACAGGTGTCCATCATCAGTGGTAGGAGGGTGGAAATACCTGATCAACCTTTACCTACATTCAGGCTTATCAATTCTATTTGTAGGCATCTCATACTTTTTCTATCCTGATTCAATAAACTTGGTTATAACTGTTAATCTTATCAGACAGATTCTGCAGTTCGGTGTGACTGAGACTTCTTTTTTTTACTCCAGCATTTCTAGTGTGTTCTCCTATCTCTTCATTTTTAATGTTTAATGGGACACAAGGAACTTTCTTTTCTTGATAAATTAGATTTAAGCACTGTGGACAAGTGACTGGGTATAATTCTATCATTTTTACCCAGATCTTTATTTAATAGCCCAAAAGCTCTGCTTACTTGCAGTGACCTGGGCTTTAGTGCTGGTAAGGGGCTGGCAGGGGTACTGCAGCTAGAAGGCACCAAAAGATCACCTCCAGTGAACGCCAAGGGTTCAAGTGCTTTGGTTCTTGTTGGGGAGCCACAGCGACCCTTTCGCCGAGGCCGCTGGTAGGGTCTGAGAAATCTCAGGCTTTTCCACCCTTCCGCTATTGGTGTAATGATGGACACCTGCGGTGCTGCGTGCATGCCTGCGTGGGCATGCGCAAGTGGACGCACCTCAGTTTGGACACGGGCTTACACGGGCGGTGTCATGAGGACGCCAGAACCAATAGTACCAACACGAGCAGCAAGAGCAACAAGCAGCAAGAGCAGCAGCAGCAGCAGTAGCAAAGCAGCCGGGAGGGTGAGATGCGCCGGGGACTGGGAAGCCTGCCTGCCATGTTCCTAATGCCACCTCTGACAATAAAAAGTATAAAAGCCACCGACAGCTTCAAGGCTCCTTCTTTTACCCCCGCCTGCTAGAACCATCCCAAACCTGCCCTGTGTCCCCTTCCTGCCACTAAACCACTCCTCAGTCAAAACACCACCGTCTCATGCCAGTCTCAATCTCTGAGCTGTGGTTAAGCAATAGATGTAGGGCCAGGAGGGGATTATGTCTGAGACAGGGTCACAGGCAGAATGTGTTCTTTGCCTTTTGGCCATGAGTTTGAAGCCTTGCCCTGGGGCACCTGATCCTGTTGTTAAGACCGGTGTGCTTTGAACTGTAGTTAATGACTGGGTGCCATTTGGTTGCTATCCTGGCTTTGATTCTGGGTGGGGGTGAGGCAGGTGTTTTGTATAACACAGCTGCAGGCTGCAAATAATAGCCCCATCTGTGAGGAGGCACAGGTGATTCCGGCTAGCTCTTCTTGTCAGTTTAGGCTCCAACGTCTCCTGTTTGGGAGCCACAGGCTCAACACAGCAGTCACCACTATGCACCTTTACTACCATAATTCCCCAGGCTGCACCTTCTGACCTGCATATTGACTCTGTGCACACCCTGCTCCATTGTAATCCGGGCTTTAAAGGCTCCGATGTGGGTGTGAGCCCTTGAGTTTACAACTGAGAGGAAATATAGAGCCGCCATCCCTCCCCTTAATAACTGTACTGTCTTCATACTCCTGTAAACACAACTTAATTAAAAATTTTCCTACCCCTTTTGCAGTGTCATTGTTCTTCAGCATTAATAGTTACCCTTCATCATCATTCAGGACATTCAGGAATTGTCTTTTAATTTACTTTATTTATTTATGAATACAAGAACTAGGGTGTAGGCCAGAGGTGCAGTGTTGGGGGAGGTGAGAGGATTCACCAGAGGCAGAGTGGGGAGACAGAGTGGGGAGCAGAACAGGAGGATTGACTGAAATACGCTGCTGAGGGGAGCAGTGGGCGAGGCAGGAGAGGTCTGCTGTGCCATGTGGGTCCCCTCCCTGGCCGGGGATCGAACTCACGCTGCAGTGGCTACAGATTGCTTCATAGCGCTGCGACTTAACCTCTTGCAGCACAAGGGAGGCTTGGTTTTGGCACTTTTGTTAAAAAAATTGACTATATTAATTATACCTCAGTAAAATCAATTGACTATATATGTAAGAAATGACTAGGTTCTCTAGTCTATCCCATATGGGGTGTGTGTATATCTATCTATCTATCTATACACACACACATATATAGTTCCTTATGCCAATACCATACTGTTTTGAATGTAGCTGTGTACTATGTTTTGAAATCAGAAAATATTAGACTTCTATCTTTGCTCTATTTTTCAAAATTGTTTGAGTATTTAGAATTCTCTCAGATTTCATACGAATTCGAAAATGGATTTTTCTGTTCTTCAAAATCTAACACTGGGATTTTGATAAGGATTGCACTGAATTGTAGATAATTGTTTATTTATTTATTTATTTATGCATACAAGAGCTGGGGTACAGGCCAGAGGTGTCGGAGGTGAGAGGATTCACCAGAGACAGAGCAGGGAGCAGAACAGACAGATCTACTGAAATACATTGCTGAGGGGAGCAGCAGGTGAGGCAGGAGCGGTCTACCTCACCCTGTGAGTCAGCTCCCTGGCTGGCTGCAGAGATCGAACTTCTGCTGCAGTGGCTGCAGTCTGCTTCATCGTGCGTTGCTTAACCCACTGCGCCACCAGGGAGGCCGCTGAATTGTAGACAATTTTATTGTCATATTATGAATATTAATTCTTGCCCTTTCGCTTCTTGAAAGATTGCAGGTGAAAAAGCTGAGAAGCCAAAAACTAAAGAGAAGAAACCTCAAGTAAAGAAGCAAGAAGGGTAATCCCAAGGCCAGAACTCCTCAGAAGGGGTAGATCCATTGAAGTCAAAACTCCATCGTAGTCAGAGGAATTGACAGATATTCCCAATCTGCTGTGTTTTCCAGAAATTATGTACGAGAGGAATTATTCAGCAGCTAAAGCCTGGATTAAAAAGAAAAAGGAGGGGCCTCCCTGGTGGTGCAGCAGGTTAAGCAATGCAGGAGTTCAGTCCCTGCTGCCAGCTAGGGAGGGGACCCACATGGTGAGGCAGAACTCTCCTGTCTCGCCCGCGGCTGCCCTCCGCAGTGTGTTTCAGTCGGTCTGCCTGTTCTGCTCCCTGCTCTGTCTGGTGAATCCTCTCACCTCTCCCAACTCTGGCCTGTACCCCAGCTCTTGTATGCATAAATAAATAAATCTTTAAAATAAATAAATAAAAAAAAATAAAAAGGAAAAGGAGGGCCTCCCTGGTGGCGCAGCAGGTTAAGCAACGCACTATGAGGCAAACCGCAACCACTGCTGCACGAGTTCGATCCCTGCTGCCGGCCAGGGAGGGGACCCACATGGCTCAGCAGACCTCTCCTGCCTCACCTGCTGCTCCCCTCAGCAATGTATCTCAATAGATCTGCCTGTTTTATTCCCCACTCTGTCTCTGGTGAATCCTCTCACCCCCCTCCCCACACCTTTGGTCTACACTGCAGTTCTTGTATGCATAAAATAAATAAATAAATAACTCTTTAAAAAGACAAAAACAAAACCAACCAACACACACACAATATTAAGTCTTCAAATCCAGGAGCACAGGGTGTGATTCCACTTATTTATGTCTTTAATTTCTTTCAGCAATGTTTTGTAATTTTCAGTGTACCAGTCTTTTGCCTTGTTGGTTAAATGTATTGCTAAGTATTTTACATTTTTGTTGTTATTGTAAATGGATTGTTTCATAGTTTCCTTCTCTGTTCATTGCTAGTGCATAGAAATGCAACGATTTTTGTGTGCTGATGTTTTATCTGCAACTCGGCTGAATTCATTCATTGACACTAATAGATTTTATTGGTAGAATATTTGTAATTTCCTAAAAGATAAGATAATGTAATCTATGAGCAGAACTAAGTTTATTTTTTCCTTTTCATTTTGAGTGCCTTTAATTTTTTCCCTTGCCTAATTACCCTGGCTACTTGTAGTACTGTGTTGAGTAGAAGTGACGAAAGTCAGCACCCTGATTTACTCCTGATTTAGAGGAAATGCTTTCATTCTTTTACCACTGAGTATGTGGGTTTTTCATGTCTGATCATCATTGTCTCAAACCACTTTGATTAAAATAAAGACTCCTTGCATAAGGCCATGACTATTCATTTGCTAATTCACACCATAAATGTTTATATATAAACGTAATATATAAATTAATTATATATTAAATAAATGTTATATATAAATTAAATGTTATATATAAACATAAATGTCCACTCTGTGCTAAGAGTGTTATGTGCTGAGAAGACAGTGATGAGTAAACAGATATAGTGCCCAGGAGATATCATTAAGGGTTTTAGGCAGAAAAATGATATATCAAATTAATATTTTTAAAAAAGATTTATTTATTTATGCATACAAGCACTGGGGTACAGGCCAGAAGTGTGGGGGGTGAGAGAATCCACCAGACAGAGTGGAGAGCAGAACAGGAAGATCAACTGAAACACACTGCTGAGGGGAGCAGCAAGTGAGTCAGGAGAGGTCTGCTGGGCCATATGGTCCCCTCCCTGGCCGGCAGCAGGGATCGAACTCGTGCTGCAGTGGCTGTGGTCTGCTTCATAGTGTGTTGCTTAATCCACTGCGCCACCAGGGAGGGCCCAGCAGTGTAGTTCTGTTGATCTGCCTGTTCTGCTCCCCACTCTGTCTCTGGTGAATCCTCTCACCCCCCACACCTCTGGCCTGTACTCCAGTGCTTGTATGCTTAAATAAATAAATCTTTCAAAAAAAAAAAGTTACATCTTTAAGTAGACTGAGGAGGAGAAGGAGGAAAAGGAGGTGTAAAAAAAAAATCAAAAGTGATTGTGTATATATATAAAATATTGTATAATAGATGGACCTCCCTGGGGGTGCAGGGGTTAAAGTCTCAGCACTATCAAGCTATCTCCAGCCTTGTGACCTGAGTTCAATCCCCAGACCATCTGCCTGTTCTTCACATTGTGTCTCTGGTGAATCCTCTCAACATCCACTCCGCCTCCCCCACCTGCCCTGTATCTCTGGCCTGCAACCCAGTTATGTATGCATAAGTCAATAAATCTTATAAAAAATATTGTATAATAGAAAAGAAAATAAGAATCAAAAATTCCTAGAAACAGGAAAAAGGATTAAAATTTAGCATTTTAAACAGCTGAAAGAAAAAAAAGGTGTCCACTGAATTAAAAAAAATGTATTGTTTTTATTGAGGTAACAATGAATGATTTACAACATTGCCCACAATTTGGAAGTTTATATCTCTTCAGATGTATGTTATGACGCTACACCCACCAACCAACACCCATAATTCTCCACCACATAGTCTTTTTTTTTTTTTAAAGATTTATTTATTTATGCGTACAAGCACTGGGGTACAGGTGTGGGGGTGGTGAGAGGATTCACCACAGAGAGCGGGAGCAGAACAGGCAGATCAACTGAAGTACACTGCTGAGGGGAGCAGCGGGCACAGCAGGA
>JAGFMF010011585.1:3629608-3692325 GCA_019455555.1 Galemys pyrenaicus | reverse complement strand
TCCCCCCCCTGGCCGGCAGCAGGGATCGAACTTGTGCTGCAGTGGCTGCGGTTTGCTTCATAGTGTGTTGCTTAACCCACTGCGCCACCGGGGAGGCCCTCCACCACATAGTCTTTTACAAACCTCCCCCTTCAGCCCCCTCCTCCCATCCTCCCCCTCTGGGAGCCTCAATTGTGTAGTCACATTTCAAGAGTTTGTTTTGTTTTTCTGTTCCCTCTTTTAGTTTCTATTCCACAAGTAAAATCATCTGGTATTTGTGTTTCTCTTTCTACCTTAAATCATTTAGCATAACCTCCTCCAGTTCCATCCATGTATAAAAATGGCTAAGTAGTATTCCTTTTTTTATATAGACCACATCTTCTTAATCTACTTTTTTTTTAGATTTATTTACTTATGCATACAAGAGTTGGGGGTGTAGGCCAGAAGTGCAGGGGGTGAGAGGACTCACCAGAGACAGAGTGGGGAGCAGAACAGGCAGATTGACTGAAATGCACTGCTGAGGGGAGCAGTGAGCCAGACAAGAGAGGTCTGATGCACCATGTGGGTCAGCTCCCTGGCTAAGATCAAACTTGTGCTGCAGTCAGTGGCTGCAGACAGCTTCATGCATAGTTAAGTGGTTAAGCTGTGCCTTAACCCCTTGTCCCACCAGGGAGACCTCTTCTTATTCTTTATGTCTTTGGGCATTTAGGTGGCTTCCTTAACTTGACTATTGTAAATAGCTGCAATGAACAAAAACATGTTTATATCCCTTCAAATTAATGGGTTTTTTGTCCTTAGGATCTATATGTAGGAATGGGATTTCTGGGTTGTACGATAGATCTATTTTTAATATTTTGAGATACCTCCATATTGTTCTCCATAAGGGCTGTATTCTTTTTAATTTTTTAAAAAAATTTATTTATGCATACACATACTGGGGTACAGGCCAGAGGTGTGGGGGTGAGAGGATTCACCAGAGGCAGAGTGAAAAGGCAGATTGAAGTACACTGCTGACAGGAGCAGTTGGCAAGGCAGGAGAGGTCTGCTCCTCCATGTGGGTCTCCTCCTTGGCCAGGGATCGAACTGGTGATACAATGGCTATGGGTGCTTCATAGCGTGGTGCCAAACCCCTTGTGCCACCAGGAAGGTGGCCCCTCTTTTTTTTTTTTAAGATTTAAAAAATTTATTTATGCATACAAGAACTGGGGTCTAGGTCAGAGGGAGGGGTGTGTGTGAGAGAGAGGAGTCACTAAAGACAGAGTGGGGAGCAGAACAGGTGGACCTACTGAAATATACTGCTAAGGCGAGATAGGAGAGGTCTGCTATGCCATGTGGATCAGCTCCCTGACTGCAGATCGAATGCTTGCTGCTGTGGCTGTTGATAGCTTGATAGCACTGAGACTTCAACTCCTGCGCCCCAGGGAGGCCATACACCCCAGTTCTTATATGGATAAATAAATAAAATAAATCTTTAAAATAAAAAGCGCTATTCCAACCCTAGTCCCAAGCTATCACTAGTCTACTTTCTAGTTCTACAGATTCTCTTACCCTGGTCTTTCATATGAATAGAATCATATAACATGTGGGGTTCGGTGACTGGCTTCTTTCATTAGCATGAAACTTTTTTTTTTAAAGATTTATTTATTTATACAAGGGCTGGGGTACAGGCCAGAGTATGGGAGGTGAGATGATAGACCAGAGACAGGGGTGGGAGCAGAACAGGCAGATTCACAGAAATACACTGCTGAGGGGAGCATGGGCGAGGCAGGAGAGGTCTGCTGCTGAAACTATTTTTTTTTTTAATGCATACTAGAGCTGGGGTACACACCAGAGGTATGGGGGGTGAGAGGATTCACCAGAGATAGAGTAGGGAGCAGAACAGGCAGATCGACTGACGTACACTGCTGAGGGGAGCAGTGAATGAGGCAGGAGTGGTCTGCTGCGCCATGTGGGTCCCCTCCCTGGCTGGGGATCGAACTCATGCTGCAGTGGCTGTGGAAGCTCCACAGTGAGGCTCTCAACCCCTTGCCACCAGGGAGGTCCAGTATGAAACTTTCAAGGTTCATCCATGTTGTAGCCAATATCAGTATTTTGTATCTTATAGTTGAATTACTTTCCATTATATGGAGATTCCAAATTTTCTTAATCCATTTATCCATCAATGGATATTTGGGCTATTTCTGCTTTTTGGCTACAATAAATAGTGCTGCTTTAAACATATATGTACAAGTGTTTGTGTGGACATGTTTTGGCTCATATGGCAACTCTATATTTAATCATTTGAAGAATGATTTTCCAAAGAGAACATACCATTTTACATCCCTCACCTGCAGTATATGAGGAGTCTGACTTCCTCACATCCTCGCCAACACTTGTTGAATTCTAAATTTTCACCTATTCAGCAGCTTTTAATCTCTGAAATCATGTCCACCATGACCCAGTTTATGGGCCAGAAAAACATGTAATATATTTAGGAAAGGATTAATGAAAATGGCTAAAATAAATAAGGTTTTTACTTTGGAGGGAAATTTCAGTTAGCAGGAAAAATTTAGATTATAAATAACATCTACCCCAATGGCATGGGAAACAAAAGCAAAAGTAAACAAGTACCAAATAGCTTTAGCACGTCAAAAGAAACCATCACAAAACCAAAAAGGAAACCTGTGAATGGGGAAAAAATATTTGCATATCATACATCTGGCAAAGGCCTAATCCCCTAAGTATACAAAGTTCCAATACAGTACAACAAAAACAAAAACATAACCTAAAAAAAAAAAATGGACGCTAGACCTAAAAAACACTTATCTAGAGACATTCAGATGACTTAACAGACACATGAAAAATGGATCAACATCACTTATTATAAGGAAAATGCAAACCAAAATTCCAATGAGAGATCACCTCACCCCTCTGAGAATGGCCCATATAAAAAAAGAATGGAATCAACACATGTTGACAAGGTTGTTGTGAAAAAGGAACTCATCCACCTATAGGTGGGAATGGAAATTGGTGCAGTATGATTTTTTAAGAAAATAAAAGTGGAAATTCCATATGATCTAGCAACATGTCTATTAAGTATCCTAAAAACATGAAAGCTCTTATGAAAAGATTTATGTGCATCTATGTACATAGCAGCACTATCCATAACTGCCAAATCATGGAACCAACACAAGCGTCCTACAACAGACACAAAGGTAAAGAAATCGTGGAATATATTCAATGGAATACTACACAGCTGTGAAAAAAGATAAACTAGTGTGGGAAAAAAATGGATGGACCTCGAGGTAGTTATGTTAAATGAAATAAATCAGAAAGTCAAAGATAGATATCATTTCATTCATCTGTGGAATATAAACAAGGAGAAAACGTATATAGCAAAAATGTAACGGGAATAAGTTTTGGACTTAGTGAAAGAATTTAATGGTTACCAGAGGGAACTGGGAGGACAGAAGGGGGGATGGAGAAGGGAGGAATCTAGGGTGTTGCCATGGGTGGTTTGGTGGGGGGCGAGTGGAACATGTGCACATATGAAAGAGCAAAAATGTAACTCCAAATAAAAATAAACTAAAAAGAAAATAATCTACCTTCTTCCTCTACTCCATAGGATTATTCTCACTACTCACATAGGATTATTTCCCAGTAAATAATTAACTAAGGACTTAGTTAATTACTAAGGGAATTAACTAAGTACTTTAGTTTTCTGAGTTGAGTCTCACAATAACCCCGTGTAGTGGAAACTCTTACTATTCCCAATTATAGATAAAGAAAATGAGGTTTAGAGATTGTCCAAGATTCTAGACTGGTTTAGAAATTGTCTTAGGTCCTCAGTTGGTCCATAATGGCAGAGCTGACAGAAATTTGAATTGAGGAAGTTTGGCTTGAGAATCTGCTTACATATTTGTCTGTTTTACACACGCGTACCTATAGGAATGATCGCTAAAGAGTCAGCTACCAAATAGAGTAAATGAGTAGCACTGTGGAGGGCAATTAGTACTCAACCCTCAATTTGCAGAGATCCAGAGAGTAATGCAGCCTCCTCTCCTGGGAAGTGTAGGAATGAAAAATTGTGAAATCCAAGCTCAAACGGTCTTCCAGGAAAGGTGAAATGGCAGACAGAAGCAGAAACTGCAGAGCTGCCTGCTTTGATAAGAGATCACTGCTGACCCAGAGGCAAACCCACCAGGAGCTGTTAAGTTTGCTAGTGAATTGTTCTGTGATCTAGAAGGTCATGGAACTAGAAGGGGCCTTAGAGAGCATCTAGCAACCAGATTCTATTTCAACCTGTTCATTTCATGCGTGATACAAAAAGTTATAATTTAAAAACATATCCCAGTGAATTCTTTTGTCTAGAAAGAATGTCTTTTGGGAAAGTTTATTTACATTTACTTAACAGATACTCATATAGGGCTTATGATGTGTTGGACGTTATTGTAACTTTTATATATGCTAACTAATCTCATGAGAATCTTGTGAAGATTCTTTTATTTCCCCTATTTTATAGATGGAGACACTGATACACAGTGATGTTAATTAACTTATCTAAGGACACACAGTAAGTGGGAGAACTAGGATTTGAACCCAGGTGATCTGGCTCCAGAGTCTGTGGAAGTTGAATTATACTGTATATTGTCTTTTAAAAAGTCCGCTCGTATGGGACTTTCTTGTGTATCCTTCAGTAACATGAGTTGTTTCCCCTTTATCATCTACCATAATGCATCTATTTGAGTATCTGGATTTTTATGTTTCTAGTTTGTTTAGTCTTATAATTGTGATGCTTTTTAAAAATGTGGCAAAATGTACAAAAGATTTACCATTTTGACCATTTAAAGGTGAACAGTTCAGTGGCACTAATTATATCCACACTATTGTGTAACTGTTACAGGGCAACTTTAATATAAAATGGTTTTTTTTCACTGGGTTCTCCACCCGCGCACTTAGAAGACTTAAAAAGTTTTAACTTCAGGTACACGTGGCAAAAGTTATTAACAGGTTTTATTTTATGAAAGAAGGGGAATAAAATAGTAATAATACCAAGGGAAAAAGAGAGGGATACAAATTTACAAATACCCTACCAGATCTAAGCAATGGCGCGTTGAGAGCTGGCTCCGAGTTAAATGAGATGGCTCCAAAGGAAGAGAGATGTCTCCCAAAGGAAGGGGTCTGGCTCCTCTGTAAGAGAGAGTGAGCCTAAGGCTCACCTCTGGTTTTATGTTCAGCCTGGCTGCTTAACTCCACTCTCAGGTCCCAGTGATCCACTCTTCGATAATCATCTTATCGGATTTGTGGTTCTGGAACACTGATGGTCTGGAGTGGGGGTTGGAGTCTACACACCCATAATTTATTTAGGACTACCTTTCCCCTAACATAATGACCACCACAATCCATCTCCAAAGCTCTTTTCACTTCGTAAAATTGAAATTATATACCCATTAAGTAACTCCCATTCTTGTGTCATCTAGCCCCTGGTAACCACTATTGTACTTTTTGGCTCTGAGTTTTACTGTTCTGCGTCCTTCATATAGGTGGACTCATACAGTACTGGTCCTTTTGTGTCTGGTTTATTTCAGTTAGCATAACATCTTCAAGTTCATTCATGTTGCAGCACAAGTCAAGATTGCCTCCCTTTTTAAGACTGAATAATATTCCATTGCATGGAGACACATTTTGTTTATCGATTTATAAATAGATGGAGTCTTGGGATGGACTCTTGCTGCTGTGAATATGGGGGTACAAGTACCTGTCTGAGTCCCTGCTCTCTAATCTTTTGTGTACCTACCCAGAAGAGACAGTGGTAGATCATATAGCAATTTTATGTTTAATTTTAAAAGTGATTTTTAAAAAAAAGATTTATTTATTTATGCACACAAGAGCTGGGGTACAGGCCAGAGTAGCAGGAGGTGAGAGGATTCACCAGAGACAGAGTGGGGAGCAGAACAGGCAGACTGACGTACACTGCTGAGGGGAGCAACAGGCAAGGCAGGAGAGGTCTGCTGCGCCATGTGGGTCCCCTCCCTGGCCGGGGATCGAACTCTTGTTGCTGTGCAGCGGACGCTTCACAGTGCAGTGCTCAACCTGCTGTGCCACCAAGGAGGCCCTTAACAGTGATGCTTTTAATAGCCACAAGACAATAACATTCGATAAATATCACAAGAGGGGGAGAAATTTATAACCCTTTCTGAGAATGGTGCTAAAAATCTCTTCTTGAGGTAGACTCTGCCGGTGGTGCCACAACCAGTGGAACAGACAACGAGTCGGGCTCTGCAGCAGGTGGGGGATGGCTTGAGCCTGACTTGCTTTGCCATCACTGAGGTGCCAACTTCCTCTATCGAGGCAGGGTGGGGTTTGACTCTAGGGCGAGCCACCCGGCCTAGGACACTGAATTCTGCTGAACAGAAGACTCCCCACCCCCACCCCATTATACCTACACTGGCCTCCTGGCTCTCACTCTCCTCCCAGGCTGTAGACAAAGGGGAGGGGAAGGTCGCAGGGAATCAAAAGTGCCTTCCGGGTAACTGGTAATTATTGATTAGTCAGGACCAGAGGCCAGGGGAGGGGTCTGTGCATCTGTCTGTCCAGTCCCCTCCCACAGTACTTCTTTTTTTTTTTTTTAAAGATTTATTTATTTATGCATACAAGCACAGGGGTACAGGTCAGAAGTGTGGGGGGTGAGAGGATTCACCACAGAGAGCGGGAGCAGAACAGGCAGATCAACGAAGTACACTGCTGAGGGGAGCAGTGGGCACAGCAGGAGAGGTCTGCTGCGCCATGTGGGTCCCCCTCCTGGCCAGCGGCAGGGATCGAACTCGTGCTGCAGCGGCTGCGGTTTGCTTCATAGTGTGTTGCTTAACCCACTGCGCCACCAGGGAGGCCCCACAGTACTTCTTAAAACATCCTTGCTCCTAAAGGTGAATGGAGAACAAAGGGTATTTTTCTCTTAACAGTTCCAGTGGAGATTAGTGGTAACATCTCAGCGCAAGCCTGGGGTGGGGGGCAGGGCAGGAATGGGGTGGTGGTTGGGGGGAGACTCTCCTGAGCCAGGCTATTGGGAATCTTGCTGTCACTCATTGCCAGTGTCACCTTTGGCAAATCACTTTCCCAAATGAAGCCAGTTTCCTTATCTGCAAATCAAGAAGGAAGAACAGACGATGAATAACTTCCCCTTTGGATGTAAAGCTATCTATGCATTTATCCTCTGTGTCCTACAGACCTCTGTGGTAGAAGCTTCAAGAAATTTAGTTTCCTTGTTGAAACCTGAGAGTATTTGCCCGCTGAGGAGTCTGGTAAAGGGGTGTAAGTCCAGAGCTTCCCCCTCTAGGGGAAGGGGAGGGTAACTGCAAGTAAACGTAGCTTCTGGGTGAAATGAGGCTCAAGGACCAGTCTCTGCACCTTCCAGCTCCCCTCCGGCGCCCCCACCTCATCCCAGATCCTCGAGCACCTGCTGTGATGGGGACAGATGTTCTGCATCGTCCTTGGCCCTGGGCCTACTGAGTCCTCCCTTAGAGGGAGTTTGGGCAGGAGCCAGACCTGCAGAGTTGCCACATAGCAGCTGTGCAGTCTTGAACAAGTCACTTTGCTTCTCTGAATCTCAGTGTACTCATCTGAAAGCTAGGGACAGCATGTCCTGGCCCTCGGGGTTCAGAAGTTCACAGGAAGCTGTGTATGTGGAAGTACACTGTAAGCAGCAGTTACCCAAGAGAGGTGCCCTGGGTATAAAGTCCTCCCTGTTTCTCTTGCTGCAGTCACTGCAGCCTATCTAAAATCCCTGGGTGCCAGGGTGCGCCAGCTCTGGGGTTCTTATGTCTGTTTTCTAGTGGCCCCGTCTCACCATCCCCACTCTGTAACTCTCCCTTGGAGAGCTAGTCAAATCCACGTCCACACAGTCCTGGGTCCTCTGCCCTCCCTGGGAACCAAGGCCAGGCAGGAGATGCTGGTGAGCACGTTGGCCTGAGGAGCCAGATCTGGCTGAGTGGGCTGAGGCTGAACTGTATGTTTTCTTCTCTTCCTTATCAGTGCTTTTCATGACAAAGCCTGGAATATTGGCCCAAGAATTTTGAACCTCCACTTAGTGTAGAGTGTGGGGTTTGATGGAGTCGGAGAGTTTGCTCAGGCTAAGCCCGGGGGAGCCCATGTCTTCCAGAAGAAAGGCCTTACTGCACCAGGCATCACATTAGGGCACAGACATGGGCTTTATGATACGATGGGGATGTCTGGGTAGTGGACAAAGTCAGCATGGGATTTTTGAGGAGGGCATCCCAAGAAGGGGTTATTCCTATCTACCCCAACCTTGTGGTTGATAGGATTCTAGGGAAGTAGGGAAGAGACTGGATGCCTTCTTGGAGAAGACACCCCAGCCAAATCTTAAGAGGTGAGTAGGACGTCAGACAAAGGAAGAGAATTTCTGGCAGAGGGAATGACTTGAACCTAGACATGTAGATGAAAAGTGATAAATGATAGGAAACATATTCAAGATACGGAGGAGATACACAAAATGAGTTTAAGAAAATAACCCCTGGTGGCACAAGGGGATAAATACTACTCTTTGAAGCATCCGCAACCACAGCAGCATGAATTTGATTCCTGCCGCTGACCAGGGAGGGGACCCACATGGCGCAGCAGACCTCTCCTGCCTAGCCCACTGCTCTCCTCAGTCGATCTGCCTGTTCTGTCCCCCCCTCAGTCTCTGGTGGATCCTCTCACCTCCCACACCTCTAGCCTGTGCTCCAGTTCTTGTATGCATAAATAAGAAATCTTTTTTAAAAAAGAAAATAAAGAAAGGACAGAGTCTTTTAACCTGAACCACGATAGCAATAATTTGCATATTATCACTCTCATCTTATAAATCAGGAAATAGAGATTCAGGAAGGTTAAGCCACCTGTCGAATTGAAATCGTGCAGTCAGAACATGGGCTCCCCAGCAGGAGGCCCACAGAAGCTGGATAGGTGTGAGGTTCTGGCTCTTGTCTTCAACACCCCTCTTTCAAACGCTGAGTGGAGGACTTCCTGCAGCTTAATGGTTTCAGGTTGGCTGCTTGTAGTCTCTCTTTGATCATTTTGGGGCATCTGCCCCGGATAGAAGGTGGGGATAACCACAGAGAGAACACTGTTGGAACCCCATTTTAAGTAGCAGGAGAGAGGGGTAGTAGCCAAAAGGTCTGCCTTCCAAGGTAAATTTCTTTAATTGCCTGTGGGTGTGACTGAAGCCAAACCAGCTTCTCTCATGGAATGGGTGAGCATGTGCCTGGTTCACCTGGCACTGCTGCTGGTGTGGTTCCCACAGAGAGACCCAGATGCATGCCCGTTCCAGCTGCCTCTGGAGCCTGATCCTGCTTAGGGTCAGCCTGAAGTCCAAAGAGGAAAAGTACATTCTAGTTTGCAGTTACTGGTCCAGAAGCTTCTCAGCACAGATCTTACTTCAACATTCCCTTCTCTCTAAACGACCCTGAGGCCATCCTATCAGCGTTAGGCTCCCTGCGGGAAACTTGGTGGGTCTTTGTGGTTGCTCCTGAAAGCTAACTACCAGTTTCTATCTGTCAAAGCACGGAGTGTGGGAGAATTCTAAGATTCTGACATCTGTTGAGCACCTGTGGTCTAGACTATGGGTGAAGTGTGTAGATACCAGTCCTGCAATCTTCATAAGCATCCTGACCATATAGACTTTCTCATCTCTAACCGACAGATGAGGAAACGAAAATTCAGAGATTTTCAACAGCAGTCACATAGTAGGTGGGTGGGAGCCCAGGTCTGCCTGTTTACCTCCAAAGTCCTTTTTCCTTGCCTTGCTGCAGCCTGCAGGGAACACGCTTGGAGAAAGTACTTCTACTGTAGTGCCTTTCCTTGTCCAAGCCTCGTTTCAATGGATGCAGTCAGCATCCCCGGGGAGTGGAACTCAGCTATCAGGGTTTTTCAGGACTCCATGCGATTGCAGTGGGCAGCCGGCACTGCTTTACTATAACGGTAAGAAGCACCTCTCTCCGCCAGCGCTCTCCAGGTGCACCTTTCGCAGCGTAATTCTGTTCACGAAACTAGAAATCAAAACGGAATCAGTGGGGGCTAATTCCCCTCCTTTCGACAACAGCACTGGGGGGAGGGGCCCCGGCCGAGCTCGGCCCAGTGGGGCGCTGGGTCTCGCGCCCTCGCGGCTCAGGTGTGGCGCCGCGGCAGGAAGCCACCGCTCCGGTCGGCCGGTGCGCGGGGCTGTTGCGCCATCCGCTCTGGCTTTCGTAACAGCGCTCTGGGACGGCCGAGAGTCACTCCAGCGCGAGTTCCTCAAATGTTTTTCTGCGTTGCCAGGACTGTCTGCCGCTCTGAGTCATGTGCAAGTGGGAAGTCGCACTGACACCGAGCCCGGCCGAAGAGAGCCGAGAGGAGGGCGGCGCGGGACTTGACTCCCCGTGCTAGCTGAGCGCGGGCCGCGGGGATAGGGGCTGCTGCCCTCGGGCCTGAGCCCGACCTCCCGCCGCCCGGCTCCGGCCGCCCGGTCCCGACTCGCCCGTCTGCCTCTCTGGGACTATGGGGCTGTAGCCGAGGAGGAAGCATGTTGGCCGTCCGCTGCGCGCTGCTGACCGCTCTGCTAGCCGCGCCGGGGGCGGCTCTGGCCCCCGGGAGCTGCCCCGCGCTGGGTAAGGGCTTCGCGCGCACCTGGAGGGTCGGCGCAGCCGGCGGGTGGGGGAAACTCGTGTGGTGGACGCAGGCGGGGTAGGGGCGGTTGGTGAGAGGAAAGGAGGGCGGACGGCTCCCCTTTTTCGTGGCTAGCTTATGTCCCCGCGGGTACAAGGTGCGGTCCCGGGCTGACCCAGCTGTTTGGTCGCGGGCGGTCGCTCGCGCGCGCGCCCCCTGCTGCATCCTGCGCCTTTGGCGGGGCGCGATCTCCCGTAGCGGGTCCTGTGGCCGGGAAGCTCCCTGTTGTCTTCGGACTCGGGTGAGCTCTCGGAAACCTGTCTGGTGTCTCCTTCCCATTCCGCCACGAACTTTCACACAGATGAGTCCGGGACTCCGGGAGGCATCTAGGGGAGATGCTCTCGAGTTTGCACCCTGGGGATCTTTTGTGCCAGTGTCGCTCTTGTCCCTAGGTTTTTGGGGCCACCTACCCTGACTTCCCTCAGTTCCCGGTGTAAGTGTGGACTGACAGTGCCGCGTGAAGGGACAACAAGGGCGCTGAGTCACAGACCCTCTCCACTGCCTGCACTGTCTTCAACGTATACCAGCCCTTATGGCATATAACTCAAGTGGGGAGATCGGTGAGGGATGGGGTTGGCCGGGACCAGCATACACCCCGTGAGGTGGTGGACAGCTCCCGTGGACTGTAATCTGCCCCTTGCAGGCTGCCTTTTTATGGGCTCTGGCCACAAGCCCTGTGTGTCTACTCTGGAAGAGCTGGACAACTGCTTCGCCAGAGGTTTATTTTAGGATCGGAGAGCTTCTTTGAGGACACAGAGGAAAGCCAAGGGGGCAGCGGGTGGACTTCTGGGAACAGATGTGATGGGTGATGGGTGACTCTGGCTTTCACTGCTAGACCACACTGGCCTCCTTGGCCTGATATCTCCCAGCTGAGACATAACCTCTAGAATTAGAGGCTTCAGTGCTTGCAACCAACTTCGCTTTCTGGAAGGTGTGGTCCTATGCTTGGAAGAGGAAAGGAGAGGGCCCCTTATCTCTGCTCTCATTTAAATCTCCTGCCAGTAACAGCTACTGTTGGTAGAGGTTGTTTACTAATTCTACATAGGATCTAAGTGTACTTTGCTTCAAAGAGGAGACTGGGCTTCTGAGAGGTAGGGATGGGAGTTAGGTCTAGTTGGGAGAGGCCTAGCTCTCATGGCCTTGTGCTCCAGGGTAGTAGATACCCAAGACTCCCCAGCGTAGAATTAGCCCAGCAGGGGAAGCAGGGGTGTTGTTTGGGGGCAAGCTGAGAGCCACCCCTGTCTAATGAACACTGGGAAAGAAGAAACCAAGGGAAGGAAGTGGAGTCCTGGGCTTTGCATTGCAGTGTCAGAAGAATACAGTCAGCGTTGAAGCCTCTGTTGACTGGGGAGGAAGCAAGTCTCCCTTGCCTGCCTCTGCTGCTACTCCTGCAGCACCCCAGGGTCCCTGCCCCAGGGAGGTTACTGCTGTTGCTCTGGCTTCCTTTGCTTCTAAGAAGCCACAAGGCACTGCCAGGGCAGCCCGTTGCAGTCAGTTCTCCATTTCCCTGGGGCTTATGAGGGATGGAAAAGGTGGTCTGGAGGCCTGGACGTCCATGAAAGGCAGAACTGAGAGTTTGGGGGAGGAAGTGAAAGTCCTCTTAGCTGTGTAGCTCCGAAGGAAAATGCAGAGGAGTAGAAAATACCCAGCTGCCCTCCCACACCCACACAGACTCAACCCACAAGTTTGAGAGGAAAAATAAAGACATCGTACAGGAAGCATGGAGCAAATGACTGTGAGATGTCTTGCTTTGGAGAAATGAGGGGCTAAGGAGGTAGCAGCGGCTGATTTAGAGGGGAAATCCGCTAGCTCCCGGTCCTGAGAGCTTATAGCCAGGAGGCGAGCTTTCCCTGGAGCAACACTGCCCACACGTCTGGGAGCTGCTGGGACTGCTCAGGTGTGCGCACGTCCAGGGGCCTAGACTAACCGGGATTTAGGTGCTGGGCGTGGAAAGCCTGGGCAGCGGTGACTCAGGTTCTTCCCGTCCTCTGCAATGCCAGACAGTGCACAAAACAAACACGTACACCTCTAAGTCTGTCAGAGTTCTGTCTTAACTTCTGAGTTCCCTTTAGGGCAGCCTCTTCCTGCCCCCAGAGCCTATCTGCATTCCTAGCCTCACCCTAAACCAGTATTTCTCAAAAAAGGATAGTTCTGGATCTAGTTGCATCAGAGTTGGTTGTGTGGGTGTTGGGGTAGGGGATGGGGCTTGACAGAAATGCCAGTGCTGGACTCACTCCCCAGGTAACTGAGCAGAGCGATCGGGAATGTCAGGGTGGAGGCTCGGAAGCGTCCTTTTCCGCACGTGCACGTGCCGGTGTGCTGGTAGGCGCTGTCAGGTTTGAGGAAGACTGACTAACTGCTAGCTCTGAGGGACTGAATGCAGGTCCTCCCCTATCAGCTTCTAGTTGCCAGAAATCTCTCCGTGCTGGCTCGCCTCCTTGTTTACTCAACGCAGCAAACATTTATCGAATTCGCAGAAAACCCTATGGGCCCTGTGCAGACCAGTCGCCTAGCTTCCACTTAAAGCACCTTGGAAATGGTTAAGTGCAAATCTCTGAACCTCAGCTCTCTGATGTGGCCGCTTGGTCCCAACTGTCTGGAGGCAAGCCTGCAGGAGAATGCCTCAAGGAAGGACCAGGACCCTTGAGGCAGCAGGCCTGGCCCTGCCCGCATTACCTCATCTCTGACCTTTCCCATCTGCCCCTGTGAACTGAGTAAACAGTCTCCTTTCAAAGGACCACACAAAACAACCCAGGTGCTTACTGCTGTGAATCTGCATCCCCTTCTCTCGCCACTGGCCTTTGCCTGCCCCACAGGCCCACATGCCGCAGACTCAGTGAAGAGCATCCCCAGTCGTGTCTATGTAAAATACAGCTCCTTAGTGACCCTGGGCACGTCTAAGTGCTCAGCAGCACACCGTGGCAGGCCTGGAGCCTCTCCACCCCTCAGAACGTCCCACTGACTGGAGTGCCAGAGGGCTTCTTCCAGGGCTTTTCTGCTGCTTCTTCCTTTATCCCTCTCCAGATCTCCTGTTCTCCAGGTTAGCACAGCTCATCTTGTACAGGTATTGGTTGGGGGTTAGAGGCAGACAGATCTCTGGCCATGGAAAGATGATCTGAGCTTGGATGAGTGATCTTAGCTCTCAGAAGGTAAGAACTCCATGCATTTTATCTAGAAAAGTTAATCATATTCCCTCACAGGGTAGTCCTGCAGATAAAATGAGCTCAGTAAGGTATAATACCGTGTACGGGAAAGTCTCTAGTGCAGAGCAAGTGTTTAAGTGTAGTTAATGATTCACTCATTGCAAAAATATATTTTGAGCCCCTGCATGTTCCAAGCACTGTTCTAAGAGCTGCAGATGCTGTAAGTGAACAGAACAGACGGAACCTCTGGCTCTGTGGGGCTTCATTCTAAGTGGGGATGTAAATTAAATAGATATAGAGTGATAATGGCTAGTGCTAAGGAGGAAAAGTAATATACGAATAATAAAAATAAAACAGGAGCTATGTGTCTGTGTGAAGGGCATGTACAATTGATATTTTTGATGGGAGGCCAAGGAAGGTTTCCAAGATATTTGAATGAAGGCCTGAAGGAAATAGAAACATACTTAGGAATTCCTCATACTTCCATCTTGGGTGGGAAAATTTCTGCCTCCTCTTTGACCATCTGGGACCTCCTAAGGGCCAGCAGGTTCTGGACAGAGGACGCCATGGGGACACACGTGCCCTCTGCCGTGGTGGAGTCTGAGGAGAGGGAGGTGCTTCAGTTCCTGTTCACTGCAGTGGGAGTCTTTGCGAGAGAATCCTCCAGGGCAGGAGTGGTGATGGGAAGATGCGAAGAAGGGCTTTCAACCCTCAGACCTTCAGTCTGGGGGAGCCTCTGGGAAGCTGCTTCTGAGGAATGTGTAAGCATTATTCTCCCCCTGGGCTAGAGGTCAGAAGTGTGTGGTGGATTCAGGGACTGTCTGGCTTTTTCCTGGGTTCAGGCGTGACGTCGTCCCCGGCAGCCTCCGCCCTCCACCCCCCACAGCACAGCACTTCTCTCCCCGTCCATCCTGAGATGCCCTCCACTGCCTGCCTCCCCTGCACCTGCTCTCGGCCTCTATCCTTGGTCTTCCTTGTGTCTGATGGTCTGGTGATGGTCACCAAGTGTGGGGTGTCCGCTGTGTGCACGAATTCTGCGCGGCTCTGCCTCTGTGGTCTCAGTGACTTCCCAGCAGCCTGCAGTGAGTGGAGTGTTGACCCATTGCATAGACGAGCCAAAGAGGGAGATCAGGAGGTGGGTTTGGACGTGTTGAAACTCAGAGAGGGATGCTGAATGAGTTGGAAACTGGAGTCTGGAGTTGGGGAATGAAGACTGAGCTTGAGATGTGAATTTGGGACCCTCTGATGTTATTTCAAGCTCTGAGAGTGACGGAGGTCAAGAGTATAGATAGAGAAGAGCCATGGCCTGAACCTGGGGCACACCGACCTGAGAAGGTGAGGAGAAAACCCGGGTAGCTGATGTCCTGAAACTGAGTAAGGACAGCCTGGCAAAGAGGAAAGAGCAAGCAGTGGGTTGACTCTGCTGAGAGGCCAGGCAAGAGGATGGCTGAGTGGGCTTAGCCACTGGCATGCCCTGGTGACTACGGGTTTTAGTGGAGGCCAAAGACTGACAGGAGTAGATTCAGGAGACAGCAGGATGTAGGCTACTCCCTTGCAGACTTTGCTGTAGAGGAAAGAAGGGAGTCTTTACGTGCTGATGGAAATGCCAAAATTGGACAGAGAGGAGAACTGCTGAAACAATGTCCCGGAGTAGGCAAGAGAAAACTGAGGGTCACAAAGGTTAAGCACCTCACTCAAGATCACATAGCAAACAAGTGACCCAGCAGGCTCTGGACCTTCAGTTTAGCCCCAGCAAAACCCCCATCCAACCCCAAAGCACAGGGAAGTCAAGGTGATCCTCCCTCATTAGAGATGCTCCAACGCCTGCTCATGGAGTGGCAGAGGCAGTCTGCTTTCGCTCCAGAAAGTGTCTGCCGTCTTCTCTTAGGTAGTGAGCATAGTGAATGTTTGGGTCATTGTGTTGTGACCCTCTCTTGTTCCCCATTTCCACTCCTAACTACATGTCACTGTAAATGAGCTTGCCTGTCTCTAAGAGAGGGGGAATAGCTTTGGGTACAGGCTGTCCAGGCTTGGCTCCTGACTGCCCATTAAACCATCCAGATGAGCTGGGAGCAGTCACTTTAGTGAGCCCTAGAGAATAGTGCTTGTCTAGGTCTAACGAACAGAAGTGGGTGCTTGATAAATCTTTTTTTAAGATTTATTTTTATTTATGCGACAAGAACTGGAGTTTAGGCCAGAGATGCTGGGTGGTGAGGGGATTCACCAGAGACAGAGTGGGGAGCAGAACAGGCAGACTGACTGAAATACACTGCTGAGGGGAGCAGTGAGTGAGACAGGAGAGGTCTGTTGCACCTGTCAGCTCCCTGGCTGGGAATCAAACTCATGCTGCCGTGGCTGCCTATAGCTTGATAGCGCTACTTTAACCCTTGCACCACCAGGGAGGCCCCCTGGGCCTATTTTGATGGGAAGAGGGTATGAGGTCTTTCTTACAGAAAGGGGAAATATGCACTAATGCAGTGGGAACAAAATTGAAACCATAGTTTTTGACAGATTAGGTATATCCTGAAAATAGGCGCTAACATTAATTATCTAATATCTTGAGAAGGGTATTATTTTTTTCCATTTTATGGATGGAAACAGTGAGACCTAGAGAGGCTGAGCTACTGGTCTAGGTTTACACGGTGAGGAAGGACTGGCCCAGTGCTAGAACTTGGGTGTATCTGAGTCCCGGGCCTGAACTCTTGACGGTGGCCCCCATTCGACTAGGAGAGAGTTCATTTCTTTTTCTTCCTTTTTCTGTAATTTACTTACAAAAAAACCCTGTGGTAACATTGGTTTACAAAACTAGATGTGACTGAGAGGCATGGGGTCACACCTACGGCTCATTTATTTCCATTAAATAAAGAACACCCTTGGTGCTTCTGAGTTGGTGAACAGTGACGAGCTGGGGCAGTGGTGGTTTGGAAAGGAGATGGACGCTCCATGCCCTTCCCCCACACCTTGCTCTCTGCATCTATCTCTTCCATCTGGTTGGTTCCTTTTATAATAAACCAGTGATCTAGTAAAAAAAAAAAAAAAAGAAAGATATTTCATTATATGGATGCAACAGACACTTTGTTTCTTTACCCAGTCTCCTTTTGATGGACATCTGGTTATTTTAGAGTTTTGCTGCTACACGCAGTACTTTAGCGAATCACTTTGCATATTCCTCCTGTTGCTGGGGTGCAAGTGTAACTGAGTGTAACGGCTGTGACCCCGCCCGCCCCCTTGTAGATGCAAGTCCTCTATGTGCCCATCTCGGGCATCCCGGACGCCCAGCTCGGTCAGTACTACCTTTAATCTATCTCTTTATTTCTCAACTGTTCTCAGGTTCATGGAGGTAGGGGGTCAATTGTTCACCTATCTTAGATATCTTTTCCTTTAATTAGTTTATAATCTCTGAGAGGTGACCTCGGTCAGACCTTCTGGGCCCAGAGCCAGTTGTTTATGTCTGATGCTGCCAGGGGAGGATTAAATGTTTTTCTCTTGAGGAGCTGGTCACACGCGCTGGTGTCTGACTCAGCATCCAGCGCTACCTTTTTATGGATCTAAAGGAACCTCCCAGGCCCTTTCTCCAAGCAGCGTGCAGGCCATGGTACAGATAGAGAGGGAGGCTGAGCCAAGGCAAATACTGACTCCGCCAAATACAAATAGGTACAGAAGTACAAACACGTCGGGGTTGGGGTGGGGGGGCCTGCCCACAGCAGGCAGTGATCAGGAGAGGGGGCTGTGGAAGACGAGAGCTGGGGGCTGAGTTACTGAAGGTGGCAGGAGCCCTCCAGAACACTGGCCTGGCCTCTTCCTAAGTGGTGGGAGAGGGGACCCTTGGGGGCTGCAGGGAGGACTGAATGGGTGACTGGTGAGACTGTGCGATGGGGAGTCAGAATAGGGGCACTTTCAAACTGACTCCTCATGCCGGGGCTGCTGCTCCTAGGTAGGGCGTGGAGGATTGAGGTTCTTGGCTCCTGGCTCCTGTTAGAGGCTCCCAGGGGCTCCCAGGGGCGCTGGGCTGTGTTGTGCCTGAGGAGGCTCCTCCCACTTTGCACATACCCCATGCCCAGGGCTCTGCAAAGGGTGGAAAGACGGGAGAAGAGCAGGAAAGGAGAGAAAACTGGGGGCCAGGGAGAGATACGGGGAGTTGGGGTGGCATATAGAGACCTGGTGGCCCTGGGAGAAAGAGGGGCTTTGGCCAGACTCACCTGGTGCATGAGGACTCTCACTAGCTGTGTGATCTTGGGGAAGTGCCTTAACTCCTCCGAATGTCCTTTGGCCCCGTATGAAACGGGTCCAGCCTGCCTTCCAGGCAGGTAAAGCGCCTGGCGCATGGTCAGAGTCTGAAGTGGCAGGTTGTGATTGTACAAGATGGGAAGTCAGCGTTAGCCCTTAGACGGAGACTGCAGGGAGGGGACGGAGGCCACAGGGACCAGACTCTGCGTTCCTTTCTGTCTGCACCTGAGGTGCCCACACTGTTCTCTTGGCGACTTCTCGCAAGCCACCGCCTTTCAGATTGAGGCCTTTATCGCTGACAGGGGGCCTGTGCTTTCCCGTGATCTCTTCTGAAACCTGGGCCTCTGTCACCTGAGGCTGGAGCCGCCCACTGAGCCCCTGTGCGCAGCTCGGAGGAGGTGGTGGATTAGCAGGCATGTGCTGGACCTGTGTCCCCGCAGTGCTGGGCAGCTGGTCTGCCGCTTACATAAACGGGCCAGGAAGCTAAACTTGTTTGTGCTGGCAAGAGCTACAGCAAGCTGCAAGAGTTGAGAAATATGTGTCTCCATTTACATGTTTTTCCCTGGTTATTGACATTTGCAAGTTTACTTGAAGAGGGATAAAACTAGAAAAACAACAAAGCTGTTTGAGTTTCTGGCACCCAACCTCAGATCCAGAATGGGGAAGAACCCCACTTCCCAAGCTGTGCTGGAGGCCTCCAGCCATGTAGTGCTGCAGTGTGGGGGTCCAGTGCCCCAGGGAGAGGGATTACGTGGGCATGGGCTGACCGCTGGGTGTGGGATGGACTCCCATGGGGGCCAGGAACTCAGGGCTTTTCCCTTGAGGAAAGGGAGGCAAGGAGGTGTCGGAATTTCCCTCTCCTGGAGCTCTGCAGGGACAGGAGGAGCCTTTGCGTGAGGACACTGGGATGCCCCAGCCCTCTCCAAAAGCCGTCAACTATTAGGATAGTCAGTCCATGGATCAGCTATTTGTTTCAAGCTGGACTATAGTTGGAGGTCAGCAGACACAGTCGGGCTTCCTCCCCTCTGAGGGCTGTTGGCGGGGCGTGGTCAGACACTGGGACGGGAACCTGCGGCTCATAGTCTGAGCCCTCCTCTCTTTGGGGGGGTGGGGGGGCTGTGCCTGCAAGTCATTGTAAGACCAGGTGTAGAGCTCAGGTCTGACAGCTCCGATCTCCACGCCAGGCTGCCTCCTGCCCCTGTTAGAGACGGACTTTACCTTAAGTGACAAATCAAGACAAGACGACATCGGTATGAGCCCAGCCCCACCCACTTAATAACCAGTGACTAAACTAGACCAGACACTAGTGCATCGCTGATTGGGGAGAGCTGGGCAAGTTCATTTCAGGAGGGAGACTTCTCTGATCTCCGTCCCTGGTGAGGTTTGGGTCCTCTGCAGAACTCCACCTTTGCAGGAGTCTGGGATGAAAGGGGCCGCCACCCTGCAGCTGACACTGGCCTTGGGAAGGACAAAGAAGGGTTCTTCACCGTCCTTGGCTTTCCCCACCACCCCCTGCCCCTGTGCTGCTGTATGATACACTGAGGGGTTATGTGAGACACCCGAAAAATGGTTCATTCTCAAGGTGATTGGAAGATAAAGAGAAGGAAGCAGCCCCGGTGACGCCTGTCCTGGAGGCTGGGTTGGAGGAGGGGCAGTTCTGAGCTGTACATGCCTGTGCCTGCACGGTCAGGTCTGATCCCCTGCAGGGTGCCAGACCCCTGCCACCGTGGCTTTTGCTTCTCCCTGCCTTTGCATGCTGTTCTGTTCCCTGTGGCTCCACTTATCAAACTCCCACTCATTTCTCAAGGCATAACTCAAACCACTCTTCCCGGGGTACCTCCCTTGTAGAACGATTTGCCCCTCCTCTTGGTTCTGTCAATTCGTGGAGGATTTTGATCACAGGACGGTCTGTATAATAGCTAGTTTGTCGTTCTCCACAGGGTTCTGTGGGGGCTAAAGAAGTTCATGATATGGAACAAGCAGAGGCAGGCAGAGGCACTGGGGAGGCACCCTGTGACCACAGAGACGTCTCGTCTTTCCCAAGCGCTGTCCATGCGGCTCCCGTGAGGCCCCCCGGTGTCATGGGCTCTGACTCCAGGTTTCGGGTCAGCAGGGTGAGGGCAGAGTGGGCGGCAGCTGGAGGGGCGGCATTGACTTTAGCCAGTTTCTTTTCTTTTTTTTTTTTAAAGATTTATTTATGCACACAAGAACTGGGGTACAGGCCAGAGGTGCGGGGGGTGAGAGACAGAGCAGGGAGCAGAACAGGCAGATCCACTGAAACACACTGCTGAGGGGAGCAGCGGGCCAGGCAGGAGAGGTCTGCCGCACCATGTGGGTCCCCTCCCCCGGCCGGCAGCAGGGATCGAACTCGTGCTGCAGTGGCTGCGGTTTGCTTCATAGTGCGTTGCTTAACCCACTGCGCCACCAGGGACGTCCCAAGTTTATTTTCTTATGTACTTTCCTGTCTGAGTATTGAATTGTGATCATCTTGCTTATAATGCAACCCAGCACTGTTTGGTGCATAGTAGGTGTTTAATAACAACCAGTTCTGTCTCCCGAAGCAGGAATTTCTGACTTTGTGCTTGATAGGTGCAAAAAAAAATTTGCATTCTTGAGGAGGAGACAGGTATAGACTTGCAGCTCTGGCTCCAAAAGTCTGAGCAGTTGCTCAAGGGCAGAGGCTAAGCAGTGGGCTCTTTGCTGGATGTCAGTGTGCAGGCCGGCCGCCTCCTGGCCTCCCCCCTCACCTGGGTGGGAGTGTGATCATCGGGAAACACCCTTCTCATTTTATAGCTGGCTCTTCCCTTTGACTCTTCCCTGCCGGAAGGCTTTGCTTTGGGCGGGTTCTGGCAGAATGTCGAGGAGCCAACAGAAGGTAGTATGGGGGGCAGAGGGGGTGATGACCTGGTGTCCTCCAAGGGCTCAGGCCAGTAGAGCTGAGGGCCAGGGGTGTAGAGTACAGAGAAAGTGACAGGACACAGAGCTGCACGGTGGGGGTGGGCACTCTCAGGCCTGGAAGGTACTTGAAGAAGCTGCTTGTTTTGAAAAATGTAGCCTCACCCCACCCCTATTCCCTGGTGCCCATTGTGCTCTGCCTACTTCCTCCCTCCTCTCTGGATGCAATAACTTGGAGAGACCCAGAGCATGTAGCTTCTGTTTATTTCTGTATCTATAGCTGTGGTTATATTAAATATTTTTTACTTAAAGATTTTATTTATTTATTTATTTATGCATACAAGAACTGGGGTACAGGCCAGAGGTGTAGGGGTGAGAGGATTCCCCAGAGACAGAGTGGGGAGCAGAACAGGCAGATCTACTGAAATACACTGCTGAGGGAGCAGCAGGAGAGGCAGGAGAGGTCTGCTGCACCATGTGGGTTAGCTCCCTGGCTGGGGATCAAACTCGTGCTGCAGTGACTTCGGATAGTTTCATAGTGTGGTGCTTGCACCACCAGGGAGGCCCATATCTAAATATTGATAAATGTCTATGTCTATACCCACACGGAAGAATGTCATGTAAGTAGTAATATATGTAATAAAATATATATTCATTATGAGTAAGCAACAACTTATAGAAAACTCAAAAACTACAGAAAGAGGAAAAGATGAGGAAGTCACCTCTAGACCCACCATATAGAGAGCTGGCAGAAGGGCCCGAAGTGTGAACATCACTTCTTCCTCTTCAAGAGCTGTCCATGAGGCTCCCACGAGGCCCTCAGTGTCATGGGCTCTGACTCAGGGATCTGGGTCAGGAGGCGGGGGGCTGAGTGGGTGGGTGGTGGCTGGGAGGGGCAGCTTTGCCCACTTGGCTTCAGTGAGTTTTTTTCTCATGGCCTTTCCTGTCTGAGTATCAGATCATGGTCATCCCACCTACGGTGCTTTTAAAAGCATGCTTAACAGCGCTCGTCACAGGTTCTAGAAGAAATATATTTTGTAGAAGGGCCGGGACAGGCAATCCTTGCCAATGGGTGGTTTATAATTAATCACTCCCTATTAAAAAAAAAATAGTGACTCAGCTTCAAAGATTCAGAAAACCATTACTCAAGTTCCTTGGCAGAGGAGGCGGCCATTGTGTGGCTCCTGCAGCTCTGCTTTTGTGGAAGAGAAAGAAAGTCCTTTTGTTTGCAGTTTCTCGGAGCTGCCCCAGTACTTTGGCCATTGTTGGAGAGTGGAGAGTTCGGGAACAGAACAGCCCCTGCCATTGTTCTGGCTGGTCACTGCACATGGCAAGAACATTCATCAGAACTGGGGACAAGGGAAGTGACTAGAGCAACAAATTTCCTGGAACTGGCAGAGGCAGAAGCAGACAAGAGAGCTCCCTCTGGGCGCAGACTCCCATGTTCTCTCTTGCATCTCCGTGTTCTCGCTTTGGCATCTCCGGCCTGTGACAAGCCAGTCCTCCAGATTCTAGTGCAGGACCTGAGGGGGCAGCGCTTGACCCACCGTGGCAGCTGCGAGCGGTGCCCTTGGGAGTCTGGTGAGGGCTAGCAGTCCCACATGCGGTCAGGGATGGTGATGGGGGCTGTGTCTAGCAGGGGTCAGAGCCATGGGGGACAGCAAGGAAAGGGTGAACCGTCTGACCCCTGCTTGGACTTGGTGCAAGCTGCTCGGGTCCCTAGATAGCAGCGCTCCTGACTGCCTTGTGAACTCTGATTTCTACTCCCGAGCTGGCTGAGGGGTGGTGTGAGCATGACAGGTGGGGTTGCCCCTCCCCTGCTCGTGCCCCCAACCCCCCTGGCCCCCCACCCCCGCTCCTCCCCCAGCAGGCAGTCCTGCTTTGGCACAGTGTCTCCAACCCTGCTTCTCCAGTGATGGCACTTTGTAATGAGCTTAATTCCTTGTTGGGTTTTATCCTTACAGCTGCCTTATCAAGTGGAAATGGAAATGGAAAATAAAAATATTGATACAGGTCTCCCCTGCTTTCAGCAAGTTTGCTTTAAACCACTTTGCTTTTATGAAAGACCTACGTTAGTAGCTGTTTTTGCTGAGAGACACGCACAGAGGATTTTTGCTTTCATGACCAAAGCAAAAATAGAGCTTAATGTTTGCTTTGCCGCAGCCACTCAAGAGGTGACAGTAACCCCAGCAGCAAGAGTGGCCCCCAAGCTCCTGTTCTGGGAGCCACTTTATACAGATACACTTTATACAGATGATGTTTATCACATCATCTCTGCTTTTACTGTTTGTCGGGGTTATTTTACATTTATGTGTTGCTTGGTATTTTTTTGTAACTTATTTCTAGGCACTCGGAAGGCTCAAAAATAATTTCATATAAATGAAAGGTCATTGCTTCTTTGCTTCACGGCATTTCGGCTTATGAAGGGTCTCCTATATGTGCTCTACTTTTGGATATGGGGTGTGCTTTCGTGTACTATACTTTTGAATAATGCTTAGGAGTGTGGGTGGGTCTTCTAAACTTAACCTCATTCAGGCACAGATGGAAATCAGTATGTGGCCTGGATGTCGCAAGTCAGAGCCTCCCGTCACTACTCATCAAATTAAACACATGGTGTGTGGATATGAGGGGAAAGGACATGCGTAACCAGGACCAGCAGTTCTGCTCAGAGGAACTCTGGAGCTATTTCCCCAAAAGCCACATGAAAGAAGGTTGATAACCACATTTTGATAAGCACAACACTGGAAACAATCCAAATCCAAATCCAAATACAGTCAGTTGTTACCTAATGCGGGGGAAACATTCTGAGAACTGTGTCTTTAGGTGATTTTGTCCTTGTGCAAACATCACATAGCGTGTACTTGCATGCACCTGGATGGTGCAGCCAGCTACACATGTAAACTATGTGGTATAGCCTGTTGTTTTACTGCACTCTGTCATTGACTGAAATATCATTAAGCACCATGTGACTGTACGTTACACATGGAATATTGCATAGCAGTGAAAATGCATGAACTACAGATACAGATACATAGAAACTTAGAAAAGCATGCCAGAAAAACTACAGGCAAATCATTATTATAAGGCTCAAAAATCAAGCAGAGTTAAGAAAAATGTAGGCATCCATGAGTAGTGACTCTCCTTTTAAAAGTGAGAGATGCTAAACCCAAAATGTTATGCTATGCAGGCAGGGAGGATGCGGGATGCAGAAGCCAAGAGGGAGTTTCAGAGACAATGGTGGTGGTGCTAGTGGTTAAGTTGGTAAGAGATCTGGGGTGTTTTATGCTTCGTAATTTCCATATACATACATATATTAATTTACGTGTCTTTAGGTTCTATTATGCATTTAAAAATAATATTTGAAATGCTGGAAATACATTAGTGAAGATTAAGTATGAAAGGTGCCTTGTCAGAACTTTCCATAAATCGTTTAAGCTCTCTGGGCTCAGAATCATCCTCGGTGGGCTTTGGTTCTGGGAACGGAACTTCTGCTGATGCTCAGGGAACAGTGTCCTCTGTCCCAGTTCTGCAGGAGAGAATGTGTCTTATGTCTCCTGTCCCTGAGAGCAGGGTCTTTCTGTTGGTTAGCTGTGCCCTCTTCTCTGGTGCCTGCTCTGGGCGCCTCCTTAAATGTTTGAACCAAGATCAGAGGGAGGCCTTCTTTGCCCACAGTGGGTAAAGTGAGACCAGAGGAGTCTGAGGCATGGTCTACCTTCTAGAACTTGCCTGGCTACACAGTAGGACTCAATCAGTTTTCTCACCCAAAGTCCAAGGCTCTGATAATGAAGTGAATAAAAACCTTAAATGACCGGCTGTTAGGCTGCCAGCCTCAGGGCAGAGTGCCAGGTGGAGGCGCCGGCTCCAGTGGCAAAGTGAGAAGGCGGCTTGACGGGAGTCTGGGGAGCCAGGCAGAAGCTCTGTCCTTCCTGTGCACGTCCCTGGTTCCAGCACTGTGACTGCACGCAGCCCCTCTGGCTTTGGGAGTGTCCTCCTGGGAGCCATTGATCCGGTCCCTCCTCCCTGACAGCTGCCTCGGGAGGGGCGGGTCTGTCAAGTGTGGGGTGAGAGACCCTGAGGCGCTGTTCCTGGTGCAGAGTCACCGGGATGTGATGGTGGAGGGGTGTGGTCGGGTGCTCAGGCAGGGCCGTCCTACACCTGCAAGCAGGACGTGGTTATACATTTGGTTTGAAAGACCACATGTGCTTAGCATGAAAACTGGCTGCTCTCACTCCCACTCCTGCCTGCCTCAGTTCTCTCAGCTGGTTGGACTGATCTATTAACCAATATCAGTCCACAGTGGCTGGACGAATATAATTTCTTATAACCTATGAATCTATAACCTATACTAAAAAAATTTCCTTTAGCCCTGGACCTCACACTTTGGGTAGTGGCAGGCCCTTGAAGGGTTTCTAATTATTAAAAGAATGGGGTGGGGCCTCCCTGGTGGCGGCTCACTGTGGGGCTTCTGCAGCCACTGCAAGGGGAGTTCGATCCCCAGCCAGGGAGGGGACCCACATGGCGCAGCAGACCTCTCCTGCCTCGCCCACTGCTCCCCTCAGCAGTGTGTTTCGGTCAGTCTGCCTGTTCCGCTCCCCACTCTGTCTCTGGTGAATCCTCTCACTTCTGGCGCTTCTGGCCTGTACCCCAGATCTTCTATGCACAAATAAATAAAATATTAAAAAAAAAAAGAGTAGGGTGGTCAGAGCCCAGCTGCAGGAGGCTCTCTGGGTAGCTGGGTGGAGCAGGGCAGGTTGGGGTGCAAAGGCCCCTGTTGTAGCAATCCAGGCAATCTGGGCTGGGGTGACGGAGGCCGGACCGGTGGAGGGACTTGAGAGATGCTGAGAGTTGAAGCCTCCTGTGGTCTCCACGGCTTGGAAGCACGCCCTCCTCCCGTCACTGTGGGCTTACTCATGTCTTTCCTTCCCAGAGGTGCCGGGTGACGTGCTGACCAGCTTGCCGGGGGGCAGTGTTACTCTGACCTGCCCAGGCGGGGGCCCGGGAGACAATGCCACTGTCCACTGGGTGCTCGGGAGCCCGGCCGCAGGCGTCCGCCACGGCAGAAGGGCTGGTGTGGGAAGGAGGCTGCTTCTGAGGTCGGTGCAGCTTAGCGACTCTGGAAACTACTCGTGCTTCCTGGACGGCCGTTTCGCTGGGACTGTGCGTTTGCTGGTGGACGGTGAGTGGTGTCCTCAGAGCCCTCGAGTTCACCCCGAACAGCTCTGCGCATTCCTGAGAGATGCCCTGTCTGACCCTTCCGACTCCTGCTATTTCCTTGGTCTAAGAATTTCGGGGAAGGCCCAGGGTGTCTGCCAGGAGACTGGCAGAGGTCCCCACTGGGTGGAGACATTTGGCCGATGGGGACGCTGTCCAGCTGGTCTTGCTGTGCAGTGAGAGCGTGAGGCACACTGGTTAGTAGCATGTGTGGTGGGGGGTGGGTGGGGTGGGGGGCAGGAGCGAAGTGGCCTGGTTTTCAGTCCTCCTCCTTCGAGGCTTAAATGAGAGTGTGCACTCACACACCCCTAATACGGTGCTAAGAACTGTAGCACACACTAAACTCTTAGCTTTTATTTTAGAATTTGCAGGTTCTTAGCCCCATGGAATCTACATCAAGATTCTGTAGAGCCAGATGCCCGAATGCCAGGCCCTGTGCTGAGGCACTTTCTCCCCTGGACTTTATGTCCTTCCAGTGACCCTGAGAGAAGTCTCCATTTTCTTCTTCTTCTCCTTATATCATCATCATTTACTCTTTTTTTTTTTTTTAAAGATTTTACTTATTTATGCGTACAAGAGCTGGGGTACAGGCCAGAGACATGGGCGGGGGGTGGGGTGGGGTGCGGTTAAGAGGACTCACCAGAGACAGAGCAGGGCACAGAACAGGCAGATCCATTGAAACACACTGCTGAGGGGAGTAGCAGCCTAGGCAGGAGAGGTCTGCTGCACCACGTGGGTCCCCTCCCTGGCAGGGGATCGAACTCGTGCAGCAGTGCCTGCGGAAGCCCTACAGTGTGGCGCTCAGCCCCCTGAGCCACCAGGGAGGCCCCATCATTTACTCTTCTAGTAGGAAACTGGAGAGAGGCTGGGACTTGCCCGAGGCCGTACAACCAAAGTGAGTGTGAGTCCAAAGGCCCAGTGTTTTTGTTATCCTCCCTACTTCATACAAGTTTGCCTCCTGGGAGCTCCCTTCACTTGTCAGCTTCCCAACCCAACATGAGACCTTTGCTGTCCTTTCGTTTACCAGATGCGGTTAGGTCTGCGTGCGGCAGCTGCCTGTGGTTCTGGGTCATGCTGCCTCCGGGGCCGGGAGTGGGGGCCGTGTGCCGTGCTCCCGGAGTAGGGAGCTAAGCTGTGCTCCCTCCTTATGTCTGCTGTATTCTCCTTCCAGTTCCCCTCGAGGAGCCCCAGCTCTCCTGCTTCCGAAAGAGCCTCCTCAGTAACGTTGGGTGTGAGTGGAGTCCTCAAAGCCCCCCCTCTCCGATGACCAAGGCTGTGCTACTGGGGAGGAAGCTGTAAGTATCCCCTGAGCGGGGCTGGGTCTTCTCCAGCCTGTTGAGTGGGGGAGGGGCTCTCAAAGGAGCCAAGTGGGACTGGCTGGCCAGAGATTCTGAAATTTCATCACTGGAAAGTATCCTTTGGGGCAAGGGGGAGGGAACAAGCTTGAATGTTCCAAGCTTGCTGGACCTGCTGGACAATGTACTAGGCGCTGTGTCCCGCTAATTCCCCTTATGGCCATGGGAAGTGGGCACTGTTCTTCTCTGTAATAGATGGAGAAACTGAGGTTGGGAGGTTGACTAACTTGTGATAAGGTCATCCAGCTAGTAAGTGGTTCTGTTGGGAATCAATCCTCGCCCTCCATCTGTCCGATTTTGTTCAAAATACAAAGGTTTTGGGGTTGCTCTGACAAAGATGCAGGTGTCCCTGGGTGCCTCCTCTCTGACAGCTGCCTTGGGAGGGGCGGGAGGATGGTGAGTCTGTCAAGTGTGGGGTAGGAACTCCTCCCCAGCAAGATGGCTTGGCAGATCAGAGACCCCGATGCTGCCATTCATGGTGCAGAGTCATGGGTGGCAGGTGAGCCAGCTCTCTATCTGCATCTTGAGTGTGTGTGTGTTGGGGGGGTCTTTTTAGACTCCATTACAAAGGCAGAGGAGAGGCAGTGGTGATAGGGTGGGAGAGGGAGCTGGGGTAGTAGGCTGAAGGTCATAGCTCCCTGGAGGGGTCCCTGTGTCCAGGAAACAGCATAAAATGGGGGATCTGGGATGAGTTCAGGCAGGTAGAAAAAGCCAAAAACAACTATACCTCTGTGGTTTCGCCTGTCTTCTTCCCAGACATGAGGCCCCTTAGTCCCGAGATTTTGAATTTGCACCGTCAATCATTACAACATCAAAAATCGAGTGCCGTCAACAGGGTGGTTTGGTTTCCACCGTCTGTCTTCAGAGATAATATTTATGTTTGGTCTCTGTGCAGAAATGTCGATTGCCCCCTGCGGACGACACAGCTCCTGGAGGGCAGTCCTCCCTGGGGAGGACCTGAGACCTTCACGACCCGCGGGGGTGGGGGGTGGAGAGAAGTTGGGACCTCCAGGCATTGCTCCATAGACAGGGTGTTCATAGTGGCTGGTAGCTGTCGCCACCAGCCCACAGGAGGCTTAGCCAACAGGATTGGACGCTCGGGAGGAGGCCTTGTGCCCTGACAGTCAGCATGAGAGAGGACGGGAGCTTCGGCTCACACTGCGCCTGCCAGCAGCCTCGGGTACTTCCACCCTCCCGCTGGTTTGTCATAATTATTGACCTTTAAAAAAGAGCCTGCATTTCAATCTCTACATGAGTAAAATTTGCTTCCATAAAAGGGTCATCTGGTTGAACTGAGAAAGGAGAGGGGGGTGGGAGGTGAGAGGACTGTGAGAGCCGCAGGGATCCTGGCACCCACGCGGGCCCCACCCAGGTCTGGGTGGCAGAGCAAAGGTCTCTGATGGGGTCTCCGACTGGGGCCTCTGAGCTGGCACTGCTGGGTCCCTGGGCCCTGCAGAGGCCCCTGGAGAGAAACTCTGTGTGGTCTGCCTTTTTCTCTTGGTGTGTGGACACCTGACCCCAGGTGCCCTGAGGGGCTCGCCCATTCATTCCGTGGGTGACATCAGAGTCTGCTGGGCTACACTCTCCTGGGGCCGAGAGAGAACAAGTTGGGGCTCCTGCCCTCAAACCCCAGAGGCGGGCATACCCACAGGCCAACTCGGGGCCACCTTCTCTGCGCGGGGCCATGTTGCAGGGAGGTGTTCCCTCAGGCTGGGAAGGTGTGGCCCTGGGTCTACAGCCCAGTCAGGGGTTGTGGATGCGTCACTGTGCATCAGGGCTGCCACAGCCTCACATGCCCACACTTGTCCTGAGTGGGTGAAGTCTCAGGCTTCCAAGCCAGGTGGGATGGTGTCTGACTCACCTTGAATGTCTTCAGTGATGCAGAATCCTTGGCTGGGCTCACCTGCCGGAAATCCCCCGCCCCCAGCACGCTGCGCTCCTGGAGTGGCGTTTCCTCTGGGTATCCTCAGCACTGGGACAGGTCTTTTTTTTGGTGCCTGGGGCGGGGCCTCTCTGGACTCCTGTCTGATGCCCCACAGAGCTGAGCACAGGCAGGACGCTAGAATGCACTCCTTAGCCAGTGTCCCAGTGCCCTCTGGGTCAGGACCTTTGACCCCACTATGCTGGGTGCTAAGCTAGATGTTTTCACTGAGTCCTCACAGACCCCTGTGACCTGGGTGCTATTAGTATTTCTATTTTCAAACGCGGTAAAGGAGCCTTGAGGAGGTTGACTAATTTACTTGGAGTTATAAGAGCTCAGTGTGGGGCTGGGCTTAAACCCAGCGGTCAGCCCCCCTTTTCTCCTCAGCTGAATAAGTGCGGACTGAGAGCAGCCCTGTCCCTGTTTTGCCAGCAGTCAGAACGGCCCTCTGGAGGACTTCCAGGAGCCGTGCCAGTATTCCCAGGAGGCACAGAAGTTCTCCTGCCAGCTGGCAGTCCCAGAGGGAGACAACTCTTTCTACATGGTGTCTCTGTGCGTCTCCAACAGTGCCGGGAGGCAGTCCAGCAAATCCCAAACATTTAAGGGTTACGGAATCCGTAAGTAAGCTCTTCCAGCCCCTGCCCTCTCCAGCTGTTCCCTTCTCTTTTGCTTCAGTGCGGGCTTCTTGGAGGGGCTGGAGAGGGTTTTGCTGAGCAGGTGCCTTGTGGGCTTGGCCAGCCAGAGGTCCCACCGTGGCTGAGGACAGCCCTGGCAGATGCGCAAGAGTCAGGGCGGGGCCGGGGTCCCGCGGGGGGTGGGGGCTGGCCGTCTTCACCAGCAGCCGTGCTCCTTCCCCACAGTGCAGCCTGACCCACCTGTCAACATCACGGTCACCGCTGTGGACAGAAACCCCCGCTGGCTCAGAGTCACCTGGCAAGACCCCCCATCCTGGAACTCTGATTTCTACAGGCTCCATTTTGAGCTCCGCTACCGGGCTGAGCGGTCCAAGTCATTTACAACATGGAAGGTAGATTGTTCTTTTACTTCCGGACGGAAAATTGCCCCAAGATGTCCAGGGATAGGAAAAAGAGTACTAGAAGGGGGGAAAAAATGGCGTTGGAGCCTTGCCTTGCAGTGTCTTCCCTGCATGGCCTTGAATAAGTCTGCATTCTTCTGAGCCTTGTCGCCCTTTGGTAAACTGGGGCTGACGATGCCTGGCTAGTCTCCTGTCTGCAGGCCTGTCGGCGGCGTGAGTCTGACCTGGGAGGGAGTGGCTTTGGGAGTGTGTGGTGCCTGAGGACTCAGCGGTCACCTATAGCGTGGCCTGTGCAGGCCCTCCCTGAGGGCAGCCCCCATCTGCTCCCCCCCAGTGCGGTGTGAGCCTCTGGAGCACCTCTGCCCAGCTGGGTCACCTGCTAGACTTGGCACAGGTTGCAGCCAAGGGGCTGGAGGTGTCTAGGGCACCTGTCTGCATGGAATGCCTAACCTGTGCCCTCTAGGCCCTGCATGAGTCTCTTGACCCCACTTAGGTCACGGAGGCCCAACATAACTGCATCATCCGAGACGCCTGGAGTGGCATGAGACATGTGGTGCAGCTGCGGGCCCAGGAGGAGTTTGAGCATGGGCAGTGGAGCGAGTGGAGCCACGAGGTCACGGGCATCCCTTGGACAGGTACCGTGATGGGGCGCGGGGGGATGTTTCAGCTTCTTTACTCTGTAATTACCTGTTGTTATGTAACGGGGTACTCCCAAACTAGGGGTAACTATCGGCTCCTGTTTATGGGCTCAGGATTCTGAAAATAAGTCAGGTCGGCGGCTTCTGTGCTGGTCTTGCCCAGATGGTGACCGCGTCGGGCCTACGCCTCCGGGATGGCCCCACTCACGCATCGGCCCTTGGCGCTGCCTGTGGCTGTGACCGTGTTACTAGCAGCTGATGGGAAGGGCCATAAGGAATGTGTAGTTTTACTAAATCCACCATTATTATAAATGCTTTTTACTTTGAAAAAGATGTTAAAGGTAATAAATAATAACTGCTTTTGGGAAATTAATGAAATCAGTGTATCTGTTATAGAACATGAAAAATTCCAGAAAAATAGGGCAGTAATCATCATCACCAGTATTCTACCACTGAGAGAAAACCAGTGAGAACATTCTGGAATATTTTGTTCCTTTTTCTGTGGGGGGTATGTCTTATGAAGATTCCCATGTTATTAAATATTTCTGGGAATGTATTGTTTAGTAACTGCATGATAAATGGTTTATTTTTTTTAACCCATGGGATTTTTTTTTAACTTAATTTTTTTTTATCATTTTAATACATGCCCATGGCAAGGACGCAAAGAAGGGCTTATAATAACAAGCCCTGTCCCTTGCTCCACCCCTTCCCATTTCTAGTCCTGCTTTTTAGGGGAAGCTGCTTGGCTTTCTGTTTCTAGTTCTTCTGGTGGGGCTTGTGATAAGTCCAGCAAGAAGTCAATGTGGCTGGGTATTTTTCTTTTCTGAGGAAACAACTTGTGACATTTGACAGCTTCCCATAAGATATTAGGGCTTAGCAGACATAAGCCAGTGCAGACCTAGACCCAGTGCAAGCACAGGGGAGCTTGCTGCCTCTTGCGCCTACTTCACAGTTCCCGGTGCTGCAGGACTTCCAGGCTTGCTTCACTGTCCGCTCTCCTAGCCTGCCAGCATAGTTGAACCAAATTAGCTGTTTTTAAATGCCAGGCAATTAAAACAAAAAGAAAGAATAAAATACCCATTTATTGGGTGCGTGTGAATAAAAAGGAAAAGAAACTACATCAGTTGCCCAGACCCAACCCTATTCCTGTCCTTTTCTCTCACCTCTGGACCCAGGAAGATGTTTCTTTCCGTTGAGATTTATCACTGTATGGGAGTCAGAGGTACAGGTTTACACCTTTACAGAGTAGGTTACCACATCACACCCACCACCAATGCGCCATTACAGCCCACTGGACTCCACCCACACATGCTTGCTCCACTCCTCCTCCCCTCCTCTGGTAGTCTCAATTACAGTCAGATTTCTGCAGTTTGTTGTTGGTTGGTCTGGTCTGACCCTTTGTTTTGTGTCTTTATATTCCATGTAGAAGTGAAGTCATCTGGTATTTGTCTTCCTCTGACTTATTTTGCTTAGCATCATCCTCTCCAGTTGCATGCATGTTGTTGCAAATGGCAAGAATAGAGCTTTCTTTTTTAGGAGCTGAGTGGTCTGTATTTTATAGCTGTGTATGTGCACCACATCGTCTTAATCCACTGCTCTGTCACTGGGTACTTGTGTCATTCCCAAGACTTGGCTTTTGTAAATATGCAGTGAATATAGAGTGCATATATCTCGTGAACTGGTCTATTTGCATTCTTCAGGTAGATGTCTAGGAGGGGGATTGCAGGCTCATATGCTAGATTTCTTTTTATTTTACTCTATTTTTTTCTTACAATGTTTGCTTTTTTTCTTCAGTGTAGCCCCCATAGAATTTCCACCACCAATTCACCCATGCGTTATCACCAGTCCCTTTGTGCTCTTCCTGCCCTCATTTTGATGCCTTTCTCTCCCCCTTCTCTGCAGAAAGTCTCTGATTTATAGTTGTCTGTTTATTTTTGTTTTGTTTTGTTGTTTTTTGCTGTTGTTTTTCCTTGATCCTCTACATTTCTCCTATAAGTGGTTCCATCTGGTATTTTTCTTTTTCCTTCTGACTTATTTCACTGAGCATAATCCCTTCAAGCTCCAAGTTGCTGTGAATGGCATTAGTTTATCTTTTTTGATTGCTGAATAGTATTTCATTGTATATATACACCACATCTTCTTGATCCAGTCATCTATTTTTGGGCATTTGGGTTGATTCCAAGTCTTACCTATTATAAATAGCCCTGCAATAAACATAGGGGTATATGTATTCTTTTGAATTAATGTTTTTGTGTCTGGGTAGATACCTAAGAGTGGGGTTGTTGGGTTGTATGGTAGTTCCATTTGTAATAGCTGAGGAAGTTCCATACAGCTTTCCACAGAGGTTGGACCAATTTGCATTCCCACCAGCAGTGTAGGAGAGTTCCTTTTTCACCTGGTCCTTGTCAGCATTTGCAGTTGCTAGTTTTTTTAATATGTGCCATTCTTACTGGTGTAAGGTGGTTCCTCATGGTGGTTTTAATTTGTATTTCCCTGATTATGAGGGATGTTGAACATTTTTCATGTGCCTGTTGGCCATTTGCATTTCCTCTTTGGGGAAGTGTCTTTTAAGTTCTTCTGCCCATTTGATTGATTTATTTATTTATGCATACAAGAGCTAGGGTACAGGCTAAAGTTGCAGGAGGTGAAAGGATTCACCAGAGACAGAGTGGGGAGCAGAACAGGCACATTGACTGAAGTACACTGCTGAGGGGAGCAGCTGGCGAGGCAGGAGAGGTTCTGCTGCACCATGTGTGTCCCCTCCCTGGGGGGGAATTGACCCCTCGCTGCTGTGCAGCGGATGCTTCATAGTGCGGTGCTCAACCCGCTGCGCCACCAGGGAGGCCCATCTTCTACCCATTTTTGGACTGGATTGTTTACTTTGTTTTCATTGAGTCGTGTGAGTTCTTTGTATACCTTTGTGATCATCAGTCCCTTATCAATTGTATGGCGTGCAAATGTTTTCTCCCGATCAGTGGGATACCTCTTTGTTTTAGTTAATGTCTCTTTTGTTGTACAGAAGCTCTTAAATTTGATGTAGTCACAGCTGTTTATATTTTCCTTCACTTCCTTTGCTTTAGGTGATGTATCTTTAAAGATGTTACTGAAATGTATGTCATATAGTGTTTTGCCTATGTTTTATTCTACATATTTTGTGGTTTCAGGTCTTATGTCTAATTCTTTAATCCATTTTGAGTTGGTTTTTGTGTATGGTGTGAGGGAGTAGTCTAGCTTCATTCTTTTACATGTAGCAGTCCGGTTTTCCCAGCACCATTTTTTGAACAAACTGTCTTTATTCCATTGCATATTCTTTGCTCCTTTGTCAAAGATTAGTTGTCCATAAATCTGTGCGTATATTTCTGGGGTTTCTATTGGATTCCATTTGTCTGTGTGTCTGTTTTGTCCCAGTAACATGCAGTTTTAATTATTATGGCTTTGTAGTATAGTTTGAAGTCTGGGTGTGTGGATCCTCCATTCCCCTTGCTTTTAGTCAGAAGAGCTTTGGCTATTCAAGTTTTTTGTTTGTTTGTTTTTTTTGTGGCTCCATATAAATTTCATTAATATTTGTTCTATTTCTTTGAAGAATGTCATTGAAATTTTTACTGGAATTGCATTGAATCTGTAAATTGCTTTTGGTAGGATGGCCATTTTGATGATTCTTTCAATCCATGAGCATGGAATGTCTTTCCATTTCTCTCTGTCTTCTACTTCTTTTAACAATGTTTTATAATTATATGCTAGATTTCTTCTTAATATTTTGAGGGATGAATAGGGTGCTTATTCCTCCCTTAGAATGGACGCTGAGATGTAATACATTTCCTCCTTCCTGGTTTTGCAGAGTGGGATCCTTGTTTCTCTTGTCACAGGAGAGTCAGAGGAGTGTGGAGTTGAGATGCAGGTGTTTTCCTAATTGGATAAGTAATGTCAAGTGCAGGGGCAGGTTCTTGTTGACACTTTCCCCATCTGTCCATCAAGAGCAGAGGCAACTTTTTATAGGACCTTCTTTTCAAAAGCTTATTTCCTCTAAGACCTGGACAAGAAGATCCAGTATTGAGACTTAGATCACTTAGTAAAACCATTTAAGTAAATCACAACATGCCTCTGGCTAGATTCTGTCCATGGTTGTCTTTGACTTGTATACTCTTTGAGCTAAAACACTCATTATCTGCATGTCAAACACTAAAATGACCTTGAGAGCTTTTGCAAAGTGAGAAAATGATTCACAGTGTACATAGGAAATAGTCCAGCCTACACTTTTTTACCTTTTATACTACCCACTTAATTTAGATGATCACAGTTTAAGAAATCTTGTTTTATTAGAAATCTCTTTCTTTTAAAAGTTTTTTAATTGCTGGAAAATATGCATACTTTAAAATTACAATTTGAATCCTCTTAGGTGTACATTTCAGTGGTATTAAGTACATTCACATTGTTGTGCTACCATCACTACTGTTCATCTCCAGAATTTTTCCATCTTGCATGTGTACCTATTAAACACTTGGTTTCCTACTCCCGACCCTCCCATCCCCTAGCAACCACCGTTCTACTCTGTGTCTTTATAATTTTTACAGCTTTACTACTTCATATAAGTGGAATCATATAGTATTTGTGTTCTCGTGATTGGCTTGTTTCGCTTAGCATTATGTCCTCTAGCCTTATCCATGCTGTAACAAGTGAAAGAATTTCCTCTCTTTTTAACCCTGAATAATATTCCATTGTAGGTGCACAGTCACATGTTACTTAACAATGTTTCTGCCAACGACGAGAGTATGATGACTGTCCCATAGGCTGTACCATTCGGCCTAGGAGGTAGCAGGCTGTACCACCTGGGTTTGTGTAATTACATTCCATGACGTTAGCACCACCACAGATTTGCCTAATGATGCATTCCTGAGAATGTATCTGCCACTAATCGATGCATGACTGTACACCCCATTTTGCTTATCCATTCACCTGTGGATGAACACTTTGGTTGCTTCCACCTTTTGGCTATTGTGAGGAGCATATCTATAAACATGGGTGTACAAACATTTGTTTTGGTTCCAGCTCTTAATTCTTTTGAATTGCTAAAAATGGAGACGCTATGTCCTATGGTAGTTCTGTTGTCAATTTTTTGAGGAAATGCTATCGTGTTTTCCGCAGTGTCCGCATCATTCTACATTCTCATCAGCAATAAACAGGGTTCTGATTTCTTTATATCCTTGTCAAACTTGTTATTTTGTTTTCTTCTTTGTTTGATAACAGCCATCCTAATGGGTGTGATGTGATGTGGTTTAGTTTGCATTTCCATAGTGATTGGTGATGGTGAGCCTCTTTTCTTGTGCTTATGGACCATTTGTATGTCTTTTTTTTTTTTTTTTGAGGAATGTCTACTCAGGTCAAAAGTCATTTCTAGTGTCTACCTTCGCTGGCCTCACTGTGGACAAGTATGCTGATCTGTTCTCCATGACTTCTGGAATTTCCAGAGGACCTGCATCTGCCTGGCTCCTCTTCCCAGGCTGATTGCAGGATGGCTCTGGGCTCCTCAGCTATCTGATCACCTTTCCCTGAACCTGGCCTCATGTATGAATGTCCCTCTTTAAACTGTTGACATCCCTCCCATGGCAGATGGTGTGGCGGGGCCATCTGGCCGGCACTGGGCAGTCTCTGACTTTCTGGCCTCAGGCGGCTCCTGTGATTGCCTCAGTGATCATGTGAGCTCAGACAGAACTTTGGCTGCTTCTCATGTAAGCAGCTGAAGAGTTTGAGGTCCCCATCTTGAATATATGTAGTTTGGGGGCTTCTTCAAAACCCCAGTGGTGAATACATTCAAGAGAGAGATTAGCTGCTCCACCCCTCACTGGGGGCTGAGCCAAAGGGACCTGGATGATTCCGAGGCAGAGGCATTTGGGTCAGCTCCTCTGGAAAATGAGAGGAAGGTCAGCAGGTGTGCTGGAGACGGTGTCAGTGGGCTTCCCATCCCCAGGGACCTCCTGACGTAAAAGTTCAGACACACAGGGTGCACCTGCCTCCCAGCCTGGTGTGTGGTGGTGACAGAGGCCATGAGAAGCACGTTCGACCTGGAACAAGGCTTTGTGACCCTTATAAAGTAGCTCTCCAGGACTCAGCCTTTTGTCTGTGAGGTGCAGATGTGACCTGTCTTGTCCCTCAGAGAGTTTTTATGAGTCCAGTGAAAATGAACCCTTTATAAATGACCTGCATTACAAATGTAGGGGGATTGGCAGTTACAGCAGCATTAGTTCTTGGGAACAAGAGAATGAGTGTCCAGAATCCCTACCCTGATAATATCCTGGACCCACTGAATCTGGAGGGGAAAGTAGGAGGATGGTTTGAGAGTGTTCCTAGTAATTACAGAAGGCGCTGGGGGCAAAAAGGGGGACCCCCTCCTTGTGTGGAGCAGACGTTTCTTAGGGCTTTTGGAGAGAGTGGGAAAAGCTTCATGGACGAAGTGACATTTGGGTTGCATCTTAGAGGATTGTTTCAGGTCGAGAGAAGAGGGAATAGGCAGAGGGAAGGGCAGGCACAGAGGCTTAGGCTATAAACAGGACGGCTGTCTGTTGAGGCTGGAGCGTAAGTGTGTGAGGAGGAGGGGCTGAGTGGAGGAGGTGAACCCCCCACGGAAGGTCTACTTGAGAGTAGGGTGGGACAGGGAGCAGAGGGGCCTGGACTCCTGAGGGTGCTGCCCCCTTGAATCTGGGCCTAGATGGGCTGCAGGTCACACTATCCAGGGACAGCACCTGTGGCAGTGGCTCAGCAAGGCCGTGCCACTGAAGTCATGGTGGGAAGAGGACGGGACAGGTCGGCAGCTGCCCCCAGAGTGGGGGTCTCTCCCACATTTACCTCTGGTAGTGCTGACAGGGCTGTGTCCAGAGAGCGCAGTCCCCAGGAGACCCTTTGCAAAGCGAGCTTTGGGGAAAGTGTCTGGAAAAAGTTCACCAGGCATGAGAGGGTTATTTTTCACCCTCTTAATTCCCTCTCATAGCCTGAGCACATCGGCCCAGAAAAGAATAGAACATGTGACAGGTGGAGAGTAGACGGGACCATTCCTCTGTTGGGGGAGGTGCTACAGGTCTGAATTCACAAGGCCTTTGGGGAGCGCTGAGGCCAGGGCTGAGGATCCTCTGGCAGGTGAGTCTCCCTGGCCTAGATCCCTGCAGCTGCGTGTTATCACCTCAAGCCCTCTGGTTACCCCAACTCTGGGGTTCATTTTGTTCTCCTCAGCAACCCCACGTGGGAACTCCTGCGGGTCCAGAAGCGCACAGACACACACTTCTGAGGTGGTCTTGGCCTGCTCCTACCTCGGTGGGGACCCCCACGCCCCTCTCGGTGCTGACTCCCACAGCTCTCAGAGGGCCACCCAGGACCCTTGCCATTCCTTTTTGTACGTGTTGTGGCTCAGAGACTGCTTCGAGTCAGACGGATTCAGGTCCTTCCTAACCTGACCTCTTAGAAGGGCCCAGCAGAGACTGCGTTTACGAATTAGTCAAGTGGGGATAATAATGTCTGCCTCAGACCCCCACCCCACCCAAACCCACAAAGCTACCGTGCAGGGTTGTGAGGATTAAACGAGATGGGAAGCGGCCAGCACAGAGCCTGGCGTGTGGTCAGCGTTCAGGAGTGTCGGTACCACTGTTACCTGTGTCTCCAGGTCAAACCTGTCTCTGGTTGCACGTCTGCACCTGCCCGGACATCTGCCCGGTCTGCCTCCTGGGCTGCATGCTTGGCATGACCCAAACTAAACACTTCATGTCCCTCGCAAACCTCCCTGCGGTCCTTGTCCAGGCCCTGCGGGACCAGCTGGCCGGCACAGCCAGGACATCTGCAGACGATGCTCCCGACGTCGCCTCCCTTGTTCAGGTTCTTGCCACATATCATGTTCTTGCAACTCCACTTCCAACCGCTCTCCTGTCTGTGTGCCAGCACCCCCGTGCCCGCTGCCCGCAACGTCACCCGCTATGAGCAACCTTCCAAACCACAAGCCTGCACTTTCTAAACCGTGAGCCGCTCCCACGGCTCCCTAGGTGAAGCTTACTCCCCTGAGCTTGGCCCAGAGGCTCAGCGCTGCCACCTCCTCGCCCTCGTGCCTGGAGCATCTTCACTTTCCCTTCTCTGCAGCTGGACCAAAGCTGGCCCACCACCTTCGCAGGTGTCCTCCCCACCTCATGCCCTGTCGCCGTCTGGTGAACTCATGCCTCTCTTGGTTCCCGTCCCACATCACCTCCTCACCCCGCCCACCCCAGCCCCTGAGCATTGTCAGATGTTCCAAGACTTGGGGATTTCACAGGACTGTAAAATTTTAAGAAGTGTTATGGGAACCAGAAAGGTCACAGACTTTTAATTTTGCTAAAGCCATAAAAATGAAACAGCTAAGTTGAAGATGGCTGCTGCCACGTGCCGCCATCATTATTTTAGGAGCGGCCTAAGCGCTCCTTTATGAACAGGGCAGACGCAGCGCCACAGGCCCTCAGAGGCCCCGCACGTGGGGTCCTTGTTCCCTGTAGCCTGTGCTGTTGGCCTTTTGCCTCAGACCCCTAGACCTCTTGCAGCGCCTGCTGGGTGGAGCTCCACCCGGCTGAGGCTGAGGTGACTTCCTTCTCCTCAGTGAAGTGGTTTATTTATTTGTTGTTTTTTTCCATCATGAAGGGAGGAGCAGTGATTAACTTTCTGACTGGTGGTTTACAGGCTGTTGGAGGAAGGTGTGAGGTGGGTGAGGGAGGAGGTGCTGGGTGGAGGCTGTGCCAGTGGGTCCCCTTCCTGTGAGTGTCTGACTTTGTGGCTGTCTCTGTGTCCTTGTTTCCTCATATCTTTGCCACCCTATGGCCTCCCTTTTTCCTCTTTTGAATCTCAGCCCGTTGCTGTTTTCCCTCTCTACTCCATCCCTATGTTTCAGTTAAGATAGTTTATATCTTAATTGGTCATGACAAACACATCAGAAATATTTTGTTAGAAAAAATGTTTTATGTTCTCTGTCTACCTCCCCTCAGGTCTTATTAAGATGTAACTGACATATAGCATTGTTTAAGCTCAAGGTGTGCAGCATAATAAGTCGTAATGTGTATAGATTGTAAAATGACCACAATAGACCTGGTTAACATTCATTACCTCACATAGTTACAGGTCTTCCTTGAGCTAAGAACCTTTAAGACCTACTCTTAGTATATACAATAAATGGTTGTATTGTATACAAAACAGTATTATTAAATATAGTCACCACACTGTACTTAACACCCCAGGACTTCTATTCTCTGTTCTTAATTGTTGGGTCAGCTTTTAAACAAATATCATTGTGCACCAAGTCAGTGCGAGGTGCTCCCAGCATGTGCTCTCAGGCCAGCTGTCTGGGCGGGACCTGTCCCTCTTATTTAGAAATGAAGAACAAGGTCTGAAAAAGGTTAAGTGTCTTTGCCAAGGTTACACATCTGGTGTGAAGGCCTCTGCCATCTTACATTGGATTTCTCTATTGTCACCCCCCAGCAAGCAAACTGAGGCCAAGTCTCAAATTAAGGGACATAACCTTCTTGTTTTAAAACTCAGATGTAGGGGAAAAAAACCTTTAACTTGTATGGTCTTCCATTAACCTCACTGAAGCATTGTCATTCATTTATTTATTCATTCATTCCTTCATTCATTTTGTTATGAATATAAAAGTATACCTTTCAATCTTGGAAATATTAATAGGATGAAAACATACTGCTGTTAATGTTCCTAGTAGCCTTTTGCCTAAGTGATTCCCCATAAGTGAAATTTTACTAGCAACATAGTTTTTCAGCAAGATGCCAGGCCTATGCTAAGTACCGAGCTTACAAAGACGAATACGATGCAGTTTCTGAATTTGAGAAGAGTTGAGTGGAGGTGATGTTTAAGATAAAGGTGGTAACATTTTCATTTTTGAAGTCAGAAATTTTGCCACTTTTTTCTTACAAATTTTTGGGCAAATTATGTAACGTCCCTGTGCCCCAGTTGCCTCATCTGTAGAGTGGGGAGTAACAGCACCTCTCAAAGTATTGTAGGACTAAATGAGTCAGCTCAGGCGAAGTGGGTGGACTGGTGGGTGTTGTCATCGTGACCACTGTCACTGCTGACACACGGGGCACAGGGGCACAAGAGACTGGGGACATGGGCGCACATGGGGACATGGGGGCACAGAAGGATACGGGGGCACGTGGGACACAAGGGGGCACAGGAGACACAGGGGTACATGGCACAGGACTCATAGGACACAGGGACCATACCAAGGCCCTTTTATCCCCTGGGGGAATCCAGAGGACACAGGGGGATACAAGAGCACAGGGGGCTGGGGGACAGTGAGTGACAACTCCTTCCCTTCTTTTCTACAACATGCTAGTTGAAGTGAGGAACAGGAAATATAATGTGCTTGTGGAGAAATGGAAAATACTTTTGCTTAAACAGAGAAAAAATATGCTCTCTGATGCTGATGAAGCTCCACAGGCATCTGCGCCTCAGGGTCTTTGTCAAACTAGGCTAATAGTCCTGCCTCCCACGGTGCGGAGGGTGGAATGAGCGGCCCAGGCCAACCGGGGCTGGTGCTGGAATAGTGCTGATGTTTTATGAGCATGCTATTAGTGTCATTAATCTAGCGCATTGCCCCCGAGACCCAGTGTCTTCATCTGCTAAGTTATTGATAACAGTGCAAACATTGCTGCTCTGCCTTCCGTCTCGGGAACCCCCAGCGTCATCTAAGGAGCTGTTAAAACATCTTGTGATATATGACTTAATTTTATTCTATTAGAAAAACTCATATTCATTCCGGAAACATTCTGGGTTATTTAAGTTGTTACCAAAATAAAATTCCCACTTTCCCCTCAGAAATCTGAGTCAACAAAGATTAAATGTCCCTCTCTGGACACATGTCACAGTAGGGGTCAGAGCTGAGGGTAGAAACCATTGGGTCCCCCTTTCTTCCTGGAACACTCCTTTGGGGTTGGGGAGCCTTTAGAAAACCCAGTGTCTGGGAACATCCCTAGGTTCTGAGCCTGTGGGCCTCGGAGGGGCCTAAGGGCCAGAGGTGACCCTAAGCTTCCTGGGTTTGGGGACCAGGGAAGAATGCCCACAGGTGGCCAGCGCACTTTCTATTCAGTGCTGCCCCTCTCCTGCGTTTAGCCTCTTTCTAGTGCCCCGTCCCTTCTGTTGACCTGCGGGTCTCCCGGCTATGAGTCTTGCTGTTCACTGCTAAGCTAGGGACACAAAGGATTAAGAGACACCCCTCCACCCCCGGTATCCTAGGTTCAGTTTGGGGCTAACTTGCTGTCTAACCTCAGACAACTTGCCTTCTGTCTCTGGGCCTTTCTACAGTAGGACGGTGGGCTTTGCTTCTGCCCCTCCAGTGCTCCTCGTGGAATAGTGTGGTTTTCTCCCCTTCTGGGCTGGCATATTCCCACTGGATGTTCACGCAGGAGCAGGAGCAGTATCACCCTCTCCTTTACCCGCTTGCTGCTCCAAATTCTCAGGGAGGCTCCACATATTTGTGTAAGGCATCTCTGTTGTATTTGTAACTGCTGCTTCTTTTCTCTCTTTTTTTAATTTTTAAAAAAGATTTTACTTATTCATGCACACAAGACCTGGGGTACAGGCCAGAGGCAAGGGTGAGAGGATTCACCAGAGACAGTGGGGAGCAGAGGAGACAGATTGACACTGCTGAGGGGAGCAGCGGGCGAGGCAGCAGAGATCTGCTGCACCATGTGGGTCAGCTCCCTGGCCGGGGATCGAACTCGTACCGCAGTGACTGCAGAAGCTCCACAGTGTAGTGTTCAACCACTTGCGTCACCAGGGAGGCCCCTGTATGTGTAACTTCTTGATGGAAAAATGATGAACTGAGAAGAAAATGTTTTAAAGTCCCGAGCATTCCACCCATTGCTTGTGAAGGGTCAGCTCCTGGTCCCTCGGGCCCACGTTTGCTGCTGAGCCTGGCCTTGGCCTTGGCCTCCTGCTGCTTTGGGGGGGGGGTTCTGCTGAGAAACACTGTTCTCATGGAGGGGGAGGGCTTGTGAGGTTGCCTGGTCCACACCCTTTCTTGGACAAAATGTACCAAGCCTGCCCAGGCGTAGGAGAATTTTTTGTCTATGTTAAATATTTTTTATTACAAAAGATATATAGAAGGAAATTGAAATTTTAGTATCCGTAGGTGTGTATTCTAATTTTTTTCACTGTGTGTGTATGGTACATAATGACAGAAATAGATATTTCTTTAGAAACTTTGGCTCATGCTATATGACATCCTCTTGCCTTGCATATTTCATATGTAACTTCCCTTAGAATTTTCTAAAACATTTTCAAGGGTATTTACAGTGTAAGACTAGCCCATAATTTATAAAATTAGTCCCTGAGGAGGAGTTGTTGGTTACTTTCAACATCAAACTTTTCTAAATAACATTGTTATGAGCTTTACTCTGCTCCGGAAGATCCTCAGGAGGGCCTTCCTGGCCCGTCACCACTAACAATGGCCCTCTCTCCCCACAGAACCCAGGCGTCCTCCCACTGAGGCTACCAGTGCCCCCTCCACACAGGTGAGTGAGCGCCTGTTCTTGTAAACGGCCAGGGCAGCTGCAGCCACCGGCTCGGACTGCAGCCTGGCACCAGGCAGAACTGGGCTCAGATCTCAGCTCTGCCACTTACTAGAAGTGTGTTGTGGGCGAGTTACCTGTCTTTTCAAGTCTCCTTGAAATGGAGAAATAGCAATTGTCTCGTGACAGTGGCGAGTGCAGAGCAGCTGGACTGGGCTCCGAACTGCTCTGTGTCGAGGGGCTGCTGTTTCTTCATTTCTGAGCTTTAGGGACACTGCCCACGGCGTAGCCAGCATCTCAGATTCAATTCATCCACGCTCTTTCCCTGGGGACTTCTGGTGTCATGATTTTCTGGAAAGAGGATTACTACTGAAGCTGCTTAACGATTCTTGAGTAATCCAATTTCTCGTGCCTCCCATGGCCCTTAGTTCCCTAAGCGCTAGGCTGGGAGGCTCAGCCGCCCTGGAGCTGGGCAGCGCGGGGACTGTGGAGTCCAACTCTTAAACCATACTCCACGCAGACTGCCAGGCGCTGGGAGCAGCTCCAGGGTGAAGCCCATGCCTGTGGGCCTGATAGCTCCTGGGACAGGCTGGAGAGGAACTGACACTGACTGCGAGCTTGTCGAGTTCTGCCCGGCGCTGAGCCTTGCTCTGCTCTCTCACTCGATCCTCAAGCTAACTGGGATTCAGAATGCCAGGACGGCTGTGCTGCAGAGAAAGAAAAGAGACACCCTCCTGAGTTAGGAAACTTGCCCTTGGACACAGCTAGTAAGTGGTGGATCCAGGAATCAAGTCTGGACTTTCCCCAGCAAGTGGTGGTACCTCCACCCTGGAACCAAACCTCTGGGACAACTGCCACTCCAGGGTTTCTGCTGAATAGCTGTTCTGGAAGGTTTGGGCCCTTAAGCTCTTGGTGGAGGGGCAGATGGAAGAAACTCCCACCTTGAGCAGGCCAGGCGTACATACCAATAACGCAAACACTGGAGCAGAAGTTGAGAGTGCTGGGTCAGAAATAGAGAGGCTCATTAGATGGAGAAGGAGGGGCTTAGGTGGAGCAGGGAGGGCGTTGCAAGGAGGGGGTTCTGGGTGATGGTGGAATCCAAAGAAACAGGATTATGGGAAGGAATGTCTCTTTCAGGTACCCACTACTTCTGCAGACAGTGAAGACTTTCTTTCTATGGATTCTGTAAATGCAACGAGCCTCCCAGGTAAGGACTGACTAGCGTGTATCCTGTGGTCCAAGGGGAACAAAAGACTTGTCTTTGCAGAAAGTCTTTCCTTACTTGGAAATGTTGACAGAGGGTCAGTCTAGTAAAGGAGAGGATCAATGTCAGGAATATTCTTTTATTACTTTTTATGTCCAAATTTGATAGTGTCAGCTATGATGGAGTGAAGGGACCAGAAGAAGAGTGGAATATCTCACAGGTGGCCCATAGAACAAATGAACGTGCCACAACAGTAATTGTTGGCGTCTGATATAGAGCATGTGGAGCCCTAGATATCAGTGCTTCTGATTTCCTGTACCTGTAAGAGGTGAAATTTAACATTTGCATCAAGAAAGATCCCAAGTCCTTTGTTTTCCTATACGTGTGGGACTCATGGAGTCTAGATCCTGGAAGTTCTGTCATGGAGCAGCTCCGTGTGATGGCTCTTGGGCTCTCTGAGGAAGCACCTCATTACCCTGACCTGGGTGGATTTGTGCCCACAGCTGATGCTGGCTGCCCAGGCTACGCCATCTCGGTGGTAAAGCCTTTTTACCTAGGGAGCGGCCCTAGTGTACCCTGGGATAACCTACTAAGCTCTGCACAGCTTGGACTCGGGAAATCAAACCCATCCCTGCTCTCCAGGAGTCTGAAGTCCAGTGGGACAAAGAATAGCAACTCTAACAAAAGGTAGCATGTGGGACTGGCCAAAAGGGAGGCACAGGTCAAGCAAGGTGGGATTTAGAGATTTGAGTGAGCATGTCCATTTTGAGGGGGGAGGGGAGTCAGACAGTTTATGGAGGCAGTGTTATCTGAGATCAGTCTTGAATAATGTGGGTGTGAAGGGGCAGATGGAAGAAACTCCCACCTTGAGCAGGCCAGGCGTACATACCAATAACGCAAACACTGGAGCAGAAGTTGAGAGTGCTGGGTCAGAAATAGAGAGGCCCATTAGATGGAGAAGGAGGGACTTGGGTGGAGCAGGGAGGGCGTTGCAAGGAGGGGGTTCTGGGTGATGGTGGAAACAGGATTATGGGAAGGCAGGAGGTTGGGGTGTTCAGGAGCTGCTGTGGTCAAAGGACTCTCCAGTCTTCTGTATCCACTCTGGGCAATGAGCTCATCCAGCCCCCATGTTCTTCAAGACCATCGATGGAGTGAAGTCTCCAAATTTATCTCTTCATGCCTGATCTTGCACTAAGACCCAGAGTCATGTAGTCAGTTGCCTGGCTGACATGTTCGCTGGAATCCTACAAGAACTTCACACTTAACATGTCTAAACAGCAGGCCTGTTTTAACCTGAATCTGTTCTCCCCATCCTCCTCATCTCCATAACTGGCACCACATTTGCTGAGTGTTTGGGCCCTGGACATCAGATATTCTCCCTTTCCCCCCCTTGTCCATTCCTCCCACCATGTCCAGTTCCTCAACAAGTTCTGTCAGTTGTACCTGAGACATTCCAGAAACAGATCATTAATGTGAGACCCATTAAAACAAAGTTTAATGAGAACCTATGTCTTCTTTTAGTCAACATCATCACCACTTCTCGCACTGGTCCAGTTCCTGCAAGCTCTCATCCTGTGTGACTTCAGGAACTGCCTGCTGATCCACTGGCTTTTAGTCTTCACCCCTAACAGACATTTAGAGACTCTCAGAATACAATTCAAACTCTCCGTGGATCAACACTGTGTTTCTCAGAGAAAACCAAAGTTCTAACAAAGCCCCTAGAGTCTTTGTGGGATCAGGCCCCCTTTCTTCAGAACTTGCAATACTCTCGCCACCTCCATCTCCCTCCATTCACTCTGCCTCCTTGCCATGCTGCCCCCTTGCTCTTCCTTGGAGCACATGTTCTACCTCAGGCCCTTTGCACTTGCCACTTGTGCTGCCTGAATGCTCTCCCCCTGACCTCCTCTTGGCCAGCTCCTTTATACATCCAGGTCTCTGTTGAAATACCCTTCTCAGGGAGGCTTTTCCTAACCACCCCATCAGACAGAGCCCCCCCACCCAACTCTCTCTCCTTCCTGTGCTTTGTCATCATTGCACATGTAATTACTGACATCACATCGTGTACTTTTTTGCTTGTTTCCCTTAATTAAGATACAGGAGGTAGGCAGCTTTTCTGTCATCTTCTTCTCTATAGGCTCAAGGCATGGCACACAAAAGACACTTAGTAAATATTTGTTGAGTGAATGAACAAATACAAGTGTCTGAAGTATTAGTAAATGAATAAGCCAAGCACACTGCTTCCATTATGACTGTCTCTGAGAAGAGATGAGACCTGTTCTTGTCATCCATACCCACTGCCAGTCTGGACTGACCGCAAAGCCTGCACCAGAGGGCAGCTGGCATGATGACTGGCAGGCGGCACCCCCATCAGCAGTGGAGGCCACTGCTGGATCATAAGTCCATGTGACCACAGCAGCTACATTCCCAACAGGAGAGAAAGATGGTTCTCTTAGCCGCACTTGCTGTCCAGTCTACTGTGGCTCTCTCTGGCCATGGAGGACATGGTTGCTTGTGAAGCCAGTTTGTTCTTTTGCTCACTCCATGAAATCTTCAGTGAACCCGAGGTGCTGTGTGAGCGGCTGGGAGTGTAACAGTGAAAAGACACGTGCTCTCGGGGAGCTCGTGGGGAGCTGGAGCTGGAGAAATAACTGGGAGGGGTGCTTTGCCAGATTGGAGCTAGGGTGACTTCTCGAAGGAAGTGACATCACTTGCTGTGAGACCCAGAGACCAAGTAGAGAGGTGCAGCAAAGTGGGGAGAGAAGAGAGAGTGTGCACGGACAGCGCTGCAAGAGAGAGGACAGGGCATGTGGAGGAATGAATGAGGTTCTGGGGGCTGGAGCGTGAGTACCAAGTGGGGAGACAGACATTGGAGAAAACTGCATCCAAATACTTGATTTAAAGTGCCTGAGACTCCCTGATATTGCCCTCAACGCAGCTGCCATCCGTGAGGCCCCCAAACCTTCTGTGCCTTGTGGGGCAGGCTGAATGCCACTAAAAAGCTACTCTGAAAGTGAGTGGGTGCCTGTGGCCGGCCGCAGTTACTCAGATGCTCTGAGCGTGAGTGTTTCTTGTTAAGTGGTGGATTCCTGGGGGCTGTCAGATTACACTGGGGATTACTCCTCTAGAGTCGCCTTCGGCCAGAGAACTGGCAAGCTGTCAAGTGGCCTGTCGGTTAACAGAGCCATTTCCTCCTTCAGGGGCCAGGTACTTTTGAGGCTTTTGACAGTACACTAAGTGGTTTTCCTCTTCCCGCTGCTCCCTCTCCTCCATCATTTCCCCAGTGCAAGATTCTTCTTCCATAACGCTGCCCACGTTCCTGGTGGCTGGAGGAAGCCTGGCCTTCGGAGCGCTTCTCTGCATCGGCATTGTCCTGAGGTGAGATGGGCCCCGGGGTGGCCTGCGGTGTTCTCTTTCTTCTCTAGCAGCCTTGTCCTGTGAGTGTGGTGGCAGTGGGCTGGAGAGCCATGAAAGCTTCAAGACATCTTTCAGAGGTAGAAGTGACAGGTCTTGTGACAGATTAAGTGAAGGGAAGGAAGGGGCGGGAGTTGTCACGTCCAGCCCTCGAGCTTCTGGCTTCAGCAATCGGCAAGCGGTCAAATGGCCCTGGGGTCACGCTCGAGGTTAGAAACACTGGAGGAAGAACAGCCGCGCGGAAAAGGTGACTCCACTTCGGGCGCACTAAGTCCAAGGTGCCCGTGACAACCCCAGCAGGACAGGCGTGGGTGCTTCAGGATGGCAGCAGGTGGAAGGCAGGGGGAGCCCTGGGAGAGGCCGGGGATGAGGCTGATGGCAGCGCCTAGGGAACTGCAACTCTGAAAAGTTGTGTGGAGTGGGAGGGACCGAGCAAGGGGCTGAGAGGAAGTATCCTGAGAGGGAGAAGAAACAGGGAAACCTGCTTGTGAAATCCGTGCAAAGCACGTTAGATATGAAGCAACACTCCAGCTCTGGTGATGCAAATGAACACGACCTTTCCTGTCCTCTGAGAGCCACATACAAGAGGACTAAAGTACCATGAGAAACACCAGAGCACAGGTAGTGACTAGACACCCTTGCAAATACTGCATGTCTCAAAACAAGCAGAACCCCCCCACCCCCCCCCACCCCCCCCCCGTGCTAGTGCTCTCCCGTCTGGTTAGGAGACCCTCGCGCTGAGCTAACGCAGGCCGAGCAGGACTGTGCCCCTTTCATCCCAGCCGCTGTCTCCATTCTGTCCTCCTTTTGGTCATTCATTCGAAAGTTTGCACATAAACCTGCTAATAACGCTCCCAATTAATGAAAAGCAAAGAAAACTTCCAAACTTACGATGCAGTGACTGTACTGCAGGGACGTGCAGTTTCCTGTACGCTGAAGGTGTAGAAGTCAGGCTGGGTCCACCTTTGGACAAGGACCCGCTATTGATGATAACACAATTATCAGCGAGGGGAGACTTCCCTCCCACGGTTCTTTCCCTTCATGTGTAATTTTCAAGCGCCTCCAGTTGGCGACCGTGAGAGCTGGTGTTGAGGGTGTTGGAGAAAGAGGGGTAAGGTCTTTTTATTACTTATTTATTGTTATTTATTTTCCGGTGGGGGCAGGGTCCCGCCTCCCTTTCCCAAGGGCATGAGGCATGTGCAACAGCGCCAAGGCTGCCGCAGGGGGAGCCCTCCACCCCCCAGCCCTGTACCCCCAACCCTCCTGGGGCTGGCAGCTGGTGGCTGGGGGAGAAGTGACAGGCTCTCCGGCTTCCCCCCACCTCGGGCTAGATTCTAGACCACCCCAAGGGGCCTTTACATCTGCGGGAGTGCACCAGGTACCTGGACGGGGGAATGGGGAGGACAGGCGAGGTGGAGCAGTCACAAGACTCGCGACCTGGGACACGGGGCCATCTGGCTGGTCAGTTGAGGAGCAACAGCGGTCACGGTGTCGCTGAGACGAAAGCAGCAGAACGCCAAGGCAGGCCACGCCCCACTTCCCAGGCCCCTGGATGACGCAGAGGGGCGGGGAAGGCCGCCAATCCCCCTGCTCGGGTTCGAAACACCCTCTGGGGTCTGGGAACTCTTGCTCCACTCCAGGGGGCTCTGGCGCCCGCTTGTTTCTGGCCCTTGGCCATGGGCGATGGCCTCGAACCAGAACCAGCGACTGGGCGGGCTGCGGAGAACCTGGGGAGAGAGCAGAGCGTATCTGGAGGAGCAGAGCGTCCCACCACCGCCAGCCCTTGTCGCCGTAGGAGGGGTAAGGTCTTGGCGAGCCCAGGTGTCCTTACAGTGACCCTGAACTAGCTTGACCGCCAGGTTGATCTGCTTGCTAGATGAGCAAAATGACAACTCTTTATGCTCAGGGTTGTTTTCACTTTGATTTTGCAATCAAGTCTGAGTAAGATGGCCAAAGGGCATCAGAAGATAAGGTTCCTAACAAGTGGAAGTCATTCTCTGGAGGAGAGAACTCACTATCTTTTATGCCTTTAGGTCAATAGGGACCATATTAGCATTCAGGCCTCTAGCTACTGCCTAATTCTAAGGTGTTCCTTGCCTCACCTTCTGTATTCTATTTTACATCAACAGGGCTTCAACAAGCCATTCTCTAAGCTACCACAGAATATATAGAGTAAATATCACAATTTCCACTTGTCAGATGAGGAAATTAAAAGCTGAAAGAGATGAAATGATGACAGTTTGAAATCTCAAAGCTCACGCTCTTTGGGTAGGGCCTTAGGGGTCGTTTAGTCAAATTTAAAATGTTACAAATGAGCAAACAACCTCTAGAGGTGAGAGGACTCCCCTAAGGACCTGCAACTTGTTAATAGCAGAGCAGGGAGCAGAACCCATGTCCTGAGAGACCCCCCCCCCCCACCCACACCATGCTGGCCTGCTGTCTGCTGAGGGAGCCTGTCGGTCCTGTCGGTCCAACACTGGCCAGGGGCACCACTACCAGCAAGGGGTGAGAGGATGGCAGCCGAGGTAGGAGAGGCCTGCTGCACCATGTGGGTCAGCTAGCTGGCCGGGCTCCACCTCAGGCCACAGTGGCTGGTGCTAGTGCAGAGACTTCAACCCCTGCGCCACCAGGGAGACTCCCTAGCTGCATTTTCTTTAGATGAAATATTGTATGAAGCCTAAATATGTAAAATAGTTGGAAGGTGGAGGCTGAAGTATGAATGATGTCTGCGGCTTACCTGTGCCTCCTTTCTACCTGCCCACACCCTCTCCCACCCCCAGGCCGGGTTCAGACCACGCCCCGGGCAGGGCAGCCAGGTGTGGACACCCCAGGCTGGACATTTCCAAGATCCTGTGAGCTTAGTGTCTTTTAGGCGAGGTCTCATCCACCCCTCAAAATTTCCAAAAAAGGAAAAGTTTATCTTTCTCATTTACTCATCTAGTTACTCTTAAAAAAAACTCAGGGCAGAGACTTTTCCCTGTTGGTTAACTAACACCAACAGAGACTTAAAATTATGTAATATGTGATCATTCGCTACATAATAGCAATTTGCTGAATGCTGACAAGTAGAAAGAAGAAAAACATAGTGCATAGCCAAGGCAACCACTGTGAATCTACCAGATGTAAACGTGAACAAGGTCAGCAGACGGTGAGAACCGCACTCGGTGAGAACCGCACTCGCAGTGGGGCCCAGTCCCTGGATTCCACAGAGCGACACGCCTGCACAGTGCCACCCAGATCGAGAATCTTTCTGTCTTGGTGAATTTCCGCTGAGTGTTTTTCCTCTGCATAGTTCTTGCTTGTTTCTACATAACCGTGTTTACGCTGTGTCTACAACTCTGAATCTATTAAATTTAGGGTTCGTTATAAACCTTTTTTTCAGATTATTATAAATTCTTTGTAAACCTCACTTTCCTTAGCTGCAGACGCCTCCATCAGGTGGATATACCCATGTCCATTAACCATCCTCCTATTATTGAGCATCTGGTTTGGTTTTATAAACCACACTGTGTTGAACATCTTTGTGTTAAGTTTCTTCCATAGCTATGCAATTTCCTTTGGGTATGATCCCAGAAGTGGAATTTCTGGGTCAGAGGGCTTGAATATTTTCAAGTGCAGAGTGTAATGACTCTCTTGAGTACTCTCACTGGGAGGGATCTGGGGGGGGAAAGAAAGAAGGAGGGGGAGAATTCCACCAGGACTTAGTAAGAGCCCTACTGTGTACCCTTCCTGTGTGGTGTCTATGTGGTGAAGCCTTTAGTAATATTAGTAATATTGTGAAGATTGTTTATTCCATTTGGATAACAGGCTTAGAGCCAATGTGGATTTGGAGCCAACTATCAATTATTTATCGTAACCAGGACAGGAATAGCCTGTCAATATAAAAAGAAACCTAAGGAAAATCCCCAATCCTTGTTTTTGACATTCGTTTCCCCTCCTTCCTCTAACCTTTCTTGGAGTAGCTGGCATTTGGTAGCATGGAGAAGACTACCTAGCTCCCACCTGGGGATTTTAGGCACCAAGGAGGGAGGGGAGGAGCTGGGGCCCTGGCTGCCCTGCTGTCAGAGGGGCCCCTCAGGAAGGAGACCTGACTGTACCTTTGAAGATCGCTATCATGGTCCCATCTGTCTTTGGGCTGTCAAGTGACTTTTCTCAGTTACTGAGCCTTGGCTTTGGGCCCGGTGCTCAGCAGTGTGAAAGAAGCTGTGATCAGAGAGATGTCTATCTCCTTCCTGTTTAACATTGACTTTCCTGTCAGATGAGTCACTTGTGCCCAAGGGGTACCCATGGCTGAGTCTATGAGAACTCACCGGCATGGTGGGAGTGGGCTCAGAGGTGGAATGAGAGACTATTGGAAGCAAGAGGAGAGCTGTCGAGGGAGGAAGTAGCCCTTCCCCTGCTGTGAAAGGCACTTGCAGATTATCTGCTTCTGCCAGCCTAAATTTGACTGAGACCCATTTTCCTTCCCTGCTAAAAGAATTCTGTCTGTCTCTTTCTCTCTCTGTAAAGGAATTTGGGCCTGATACCTATGGGCAGTCTCTAGAAGAGGAGAAATTAAGTTTCTGATTCCAAAAGGGAGCATTCATGCCCACGAGTCCCTCAGTTTCCCCATTTGTCAACTGCGTGGATAACTCTTGGTGTGTTTTCGAAACCTCCAACTCTTCAGAATATTGTGTCATTTCTGTAACAGAAAAACAGCTGACAGAATAGTTGTCATTCTTTTAAGCTGAAGCCCAGGCATGCTAGGCCACCAGGCAGCCAGCTGCTGATGCAGCACAGGAGAACTAAACATCTGTGTGGTTTGTCTTTGTGTTTCTGTGAAGGTTCAAGAAGACATGGAAGCTGCAGGCACTGAAGGAAGGCAAGACGAACATGCACCCGCCGTATTCTCTGGGACAGCTGGTCCCTGAGAGGCCCAAGCCCACCCCAGTGCTGGCTCCCCTCATCTCTCCACCTGTGTCCCCCGGCGGCTCTGGGATTGACAGCATACCGAAGCATGACCGCCCAGATGTGGGAGGCCCACAGAGCCCTTATGACATCAGCAACAGAGACTACTTCTTTCCCAAATAGCTGGCCAAGTAGCCCTGGCAGGCTGGGTTGCAGACCTGCTGAACTCTGGCCAACGAAGCACAGACTGGTTTAGTAAAAGACGCTTCTCACTCACTGCCATTCCAGCTCATCTCAGGTGCGCGGAGCCTCTGGCTTCATTGTACAGAAAGCTCTGCCCTGGTGAATACGGGTTTGCTGTGTCTGCTCAGAAGGAAGAGGTGGTTGAGTTTTGGAACCAGCCTTTCCTAAATGAGCTGCTTATAAGTGAGAGTGGCCTCGACCCCGTGGAGAGAGTCATTTCAACACCCTGCGGGCACTTGGACAAGCACAGTTGGCCACTGCCTAGGCCTTGGAGAACTCGGGCTGGGGGGACGAGCCGCTGGCCACCGCAGACCAGACACAGCTCCTCAGACTGCGCCCTCAGGCTGCGGGATGGATTTCCAACCAAGGGAGCCCTCAGTTGCTTATCCCCTGGCCCACAGCACAGTTTCGTTTTCTGGTTGAAACCCAAGTGCCTTGGCGTCCAGTTTCTCAAGGCCTGAAACAGTGGCTTTTCATGAACCTCTGAGGCTGGGGACGCTCTCCCCTATCTCTTCCTCACACAGCTGAGGGGTGACAGGAATGGTATCTCAGGGCCTGATGTTTTGAAATGGAATTATAATTAGTTCCTCATTAGCATTTGCTAAATGTGAATGACAATCCTAGGCACTTGCTGAATCCAGAAGCAGCTGTGCTGGCGGGAATTCCTTCTTTGGATCCCAGACTTCAGGAGAAGCAGCAGAGGCAGGAGGGAGGGGGTACAGGGGCTCCACTGTGCCCTGCAAGTAACACAACCGAGGGGGACTGGACCATGGGGGCTAGACTGAGGGGACCCTCTTCCTCCTGACCCCCCCAAAAGAAGTGACATTAGGGGGGGGCTTCTGCCTTTGGTGAGATCAAACTGTTTTACTCCAGCTTTGTTTATTTTGCTTTTCAATTGAGCCTGAGTAACTAGGGAAGATAATATTTATGTGAAAAGACAAAAGAACCCGGCAAGAATGTATTTTAATTTGGTTTTGAAAAAACTGCTGTTTTTTCTGGAGAGGGTGGAAGATCCAGTATTAGCTGAGCGTCAGAATATAAATAACCTGGGAAGAGCGCAAATAACTTTGCTGAGCACAAAACTGAGTCAAGTGAAAAGGGAGGAGGAGAAAAAATATTTTCCCCCCTTTAGAGAGGAAATTCTAAATTTTGTTTTAGTCTGAAGAGATGGAAAAAGGCGTCAGCCTCTTGGCTAATTTGGGCGAAAAGCAGCTTGTCACGCTCCCCGGGAGGCGGCGAAGGAAATGGGGTCCACTCCCTGGCAGTGCTGGGAAGCCTCCCACAGCTACGGGCAGGGTCAGCTGGAAACCCCCACCCCTGGAAGCCACGTTATCAAAAGGAGGCCCTTTTTCAAAAGTCCCCGACCTTGCCGCCTTCCTCTTTTTCTTCAGTTCCTCGAAATGGATGCGGCCGGCCTGTATGGAAGGGCCTGCTAAGTTCTGGTGGTCCCGCCGCTGTACCGCAGCCCGGACTTTTCTGTCAGGCGCTGGAAACTCGGTGAGGTTACTGGTTACCCAGAAATACCCTCGAGACCATGTGTCTCCGAATGAAGCTGTGATTAAAATCTGTCGAGTAACCACCGAGTAAAGATCCGCCAGCCTCAGAGCCGGTAGAGCAGCGCGACGGCCCCTCAGAGCAGCCCCGCGCAGGCGCTGGGGGCGCGGGAACGGCCTTTGGTTCCCTCAGGTTCCCGCTGTTGCTGTCTTGGCGAGCAGTGACTTTCGTCGCTGACGTTGTCAATTTCAGACACTGTTGCTGCTTTAGGTAACCCACCCTGTGCTGACAAAAGTCTGGCAGGTGTTTTGAGTGTTGGGTTTTGTTTCTCTAAAGTTTCTTTGATGGAGAACAACGAAAAATGCTGTTCAAGGGAAATAGAAGAAATGAGAATCCGCACGAGGAAAGCTGAGTCTGCGCCCACGGCCCTTCAGCCGTCCCGAGGCTTTACCACACGCGCTGTTACCGCTGTTGCCGAAGCCAGGCAGGCCTTGGTGGAAGATATGAGATGCAGATGGCTCATTACTGCTGAGCACCACTTGATCTTCAGCTTGTTATTGCTTTCATTATTATTGTAACGAAACTGCTTTGTCTTTTTAATGAATACATCGAGGAGGGTTTTTACCCTTGGTTTTTTATAAGCTAGTGTAAATGTAGGAAGAAGATCGGCTCCTCTGGGTGGGAGGGCTTGCCCAGTGCACACAGGGCTCCACCCTACGCTCTTCTCTGTCCGGAGTCTACCGAGGGTCAGCGGGCGTCCCCAGCTCGTTTCCCTGTGTGTTGCGGCCCCTGCAGCCCTGTCATCCTCAGCCGTGATGCTACTCACCAGACAGCTGATGCACTGCCAGGTGTAAGATGTGGGGACAGTGACAATTTATATTAAACATGACAACTTATCCTGCTGGGAGGGAAAAGTTGAAGACATGCTAGTTCAAGGTTTACATGAAAATCATTAATTTTTGTAGCATTAATGAAACCTTTTTGTATAGTGTCCAGACAGAAGCACTGAATGTGTCTACAGAGGTGCTGGTAACTCTGAGAGCTCTTTCCTCTGGTGGGGACTTGCCTTGGCCAGGTTTCTTTATAAACCTGCTTTCTTTGTGGGGTTCTGGACTCACACTGAGTCCCCACAGTTTCCCTGCTGTCCTAGAGGAAGGAAAACACTGTTACAAGCTGTGGACTGTGTTGCTGGAGCCGGGTAAGGAAACTGCCTGGTGGTGAACAGAGTCTGGTGGTGAGGTTGGGAGGGGTCATACTGAGAGGGTCCTGCAGAACATTCAGGAATGTCTTGCCAGGACACTTTGGTGCTGAGTAAGATCACCTCTTCGGAGGCACTAAAGGTTGACCTAGTTGGGGAGGAGTCTGGCACCCAGCACCATCTGGAGGTGATGGGAAATTTATCTTCATTTGGAGAAGCAGGGGCAACTGATGGTCCTTGGGGCATGAACCCCGAACCTGGCTTTCCCACATAACAGCCGGCAGTAGGGCTGTGACAGGCAGGACAGGGCCAGCTGGCTCAAGGTCTGTGCCAAATGCATTTGAATGTCCCCTGAAGGTCCTTTCAGCATCTTGTCCTGGGGTGGCCTGGTGCCAGCACTGGTAAGTTTCTATGGCAACCTTAATGATTATTAAGGAATGTTGTCAGTTTTAGGAACATATGCTCAACCCAAGATCTACTTTAGAAGGGAGGATTGGAACAGCATGTAGCAAGACTGTTAATTAATAGAGAAACCATATTTGGATGGAGATCACACATCTGTTAAATAGAATACCTCAACTTTATATATATTTTTTTAGAGAAATAATAGATTTAAGTTTCGTTTCTATTTTTTTTTTTACCTAATTACCTTAAAGCAAATGCTAAAGGCTGATGTTTGTATGTGGGGCAAAGGGTCAGTATGTTTTTCAAATGTGCTATTTTTTCCTTTTTACCAGCTATTTTGCATTTAAAGTGAAATTTGTAAATGTTTGAAATAAATAATTGCTAAAACTGTGTTTGAGATGTAATCATACTTTGGGCATCTAGGTTAAAGAAGACTTGTGATAGTGAGGAAAGAGTGAGGAAAGATGGGTTTTAAGAAAGATGGGTTTAAAATTTCATTTTGGGATGAAATTTCCCTTAATGTAGGGTTAGGTGGCCTCTGGAGAAGAAGTCAGAGAAATTCAAGAAATAAGTAGCAATTTCTCAAGACTTTAGTTTTGAAACTACTTCCCAAAATGAGTCCTGGGGTTCCTGGAAGGGGCTCCGGCCTGCTGCTGCGTCATTACCAGGTGATGTGCCCACAGGGAAGGAAGAGGGGCCCAGCGGGAGACTGTTTGTCAGACAGGGGCATGTTAACAGTGCCACAAAGGGGACTCTGCCCCCTTGAACGTCAGGCCAAACCTGTCCCCCGAGTGTGAAGGGTCTTAGGCAGCAAATGCTTGGGACACAGCCGCCCCACACCTCGCACAGAGGAACGCCGTGGTGTGCGCGCTTTGGAGATAAAGGCTGCTGTGTAAACAGTTCAGGGCAGGGAGGAGGAAACCACAGGGACCCCGTGAGCCCCCCGTCTGGACAATCAGAGGAAAGCCCAGGACCCACCTACAGGAGCCACGTCTCATTAAGGACGCCGGGATCACTTGAGATTGGGCCTGTCTTATCGAAAGTGACACGGAAACTGATGTCCCACGGCGGCTCGGCTGTGTAGGCCGGGCAGAGGGGCACAGGAGAGGGCCTGGAACTAGGAAGTGGAGCCGGAGCCCCCTTCCCTCTGCAGCATCACTGTTAGGATGACATGGTTACCATGCTCTCTCTGGAAGAGTTTGGGAGAGCAGATGGTGATTCCTGTAGAGGAAGGCAAGGAACACTCAGTTATTGGAACAGCCACTTAAGAAAGCGTTTTCCCTATTTATTGAGGCACGAGGAGACCAAACCTTTCTCCATCTCCCACTGTGTTTGCATCCTGCGCTAGCACAGGCGTGCGGCTGAGAGTCCTCAGCTGTGCCAGGAGCAGCGCTGCCACGGGCTGGCTGGGGCTCGACGGCCCCTCAGGCAAGGTGGCCCGGTGGGCTGGCTGTGCGGCTTGCCGCCGCGGCACGTGAGCCTCGTGGATGACAGCGACCCGGCGCTGTCCTTCAAACGCAGACCCACCTTGTGCAAGTCCCCGTCCTCCGCAGATGCGTGTCACTTAGAAGACAGAACATCAGCGTGTCTGTATCACATCGACAGCCTGAAGGGGTGATCCAAGACAGGAATAAAATGAAGTACATCTATAAAATCATGAAACGTGTATAAAATCATACTAGAGGTGTATGCCATGGGCAAATAAGGATGTTTCTTCTAAGATATCTTTAAATCGCCTTAATAAAGCTGCCCAACGTCCACAAAGAATAGCCCGCTGCCTGTGGGAAGCTGCATTTCAATATTTCACTGAGTTTTTAAAGAATGAAATTGAGGGCCTCCCTGGTGGCACAAGGGGTTAAGGCGCAGCACTGTGAAGCTGTCAACCAAAGCACGAGTTCGATCCCCAGTCAGGGAGGGGACCCACATGGCGCAGCAGACCTCTCCTGTCTCACCTGCCACTACCCTCAGCAGTGTATTTCAGTAGATCCTCCTGCTCTGCTCCCCACACTGTTTCTGGTGAATCCTCTCACCCCCCACACCTCTGGCCTACACCCCAGCTCTTGTATGCATAAATAAATACATATTTTTTTTTTAAATGAAATTTACTGGGAGGACAATCGTGTTCTACCTTAGTTTTGAAATAAGTGTTGTGCAATAAAGGTTTGAAAAGGATGAGCAGGGTAAGGGGAGCATCCTGGAGTCGGCCTGGCAACAGCAGGGAAGAGGCTCCACGCACACGCCTGCCTTTGGTGAGCAGCAGCACACAAGCGGCTCCCTGCAGTCAGCCAGAATTCAGTTCAGTCTGGGGTGGACCCCAGAAAGCAGAAAAAGCTGGCTCTGGGGAAGGTGGCGCTGGCCCCGGGGAAGGTGGCACTGGCTCCGGGGGTGCCAGGGGTTGTGATGGTGCCTATGAGGATATGGGTGCCAAGGGGCATCTTTCAGTGGCTCAGTCTGGGGGTCAGGAGCAGCCCAGGCTCCCAGCCCAGACCCTGGAGGCACAGCAGCAAGTGTCTAAGTGTAGGTCTCAAGGCTGTTCTGCTCTGCAGCTGGCTTTGAGGCAATCTGTCGCCAGAGGCCGCACGTCTAGGACACATGTTCTGTAACCACAAGTTACTGTGGGCATCGCTGGGGTACACGCTGTGGGCAGCAACAGCCTCGTCCCAGCCCTGTTGGTTTCCTTGCATTCCACCGTCCATTTTTGGCCGCGATGGTTGTGTGGCAGGAAGGCCCTGGGCAAATGGGTAGAGGAGTCCTAGAGCCCCCGGTGGCCTTTTCAGGGTTTTATTGATCTTTCTGCACAACTAGCAGGGAGGCAGCCAGGTAGAAGGCAGGCAGTGGGGCCGGGGGCTGGGAGATGGCTGGCCTCCTAGCCCAGGGCGAATCGTCTCTCTCCCTGGGCCCTCCTGCGTTCTGCATCTCTGCTACCGCTGCCGCCTCGGCCACTGCTGGCGTCCCTGTATCACCGCCCTGATGGCTAGTGTCTCAGCCCAGGTGCACCCACTTGCACACGCCCACACCCTACCCCAGGTGCCGTCATCAGGCATGTGTGCGGGACGGCAGGGGTCTATCATCGATGCTAATGGTGGGAGGGCGGACAAACCTGATCACTTCCATTTACCCTAAATGGTTTATAAAAATTACCTAGAACAATGGCTGCCATTTATGGACCCTGCCCCATGTGCTTTACAGATGGGATTTTCTTCCTCATCCTACTGACACTGTAATGTAAGTGTTTCCACCTGTTTGCAGATGTGGCCCTGAGCTCACATTGGTGAAGCAAGAGATCAAGATGCCCCAGCTAGTTAATGGAGACCCCAAACCTTGGTCTGCCTGGTTCCAAAGCTGGTGTTCTTTGTCCTCTGGTGGTGGCTTAGGCCCCAGCTACTGGGTGGCGCTCTCTTTCCTCATCCCTTTCCCAGGCAAGGTGCCCTTACCCTGGGCTGGTGGAAGAGTGCTTGGAGGCACATATCCTGAGGGGAAATGGATCTGAGTTCCTCATCTGCTTTGTCATGCCTGTCAGTGTGAGTGTTCTGGAAACCTGTGAGTCCTGGGGTTGCAACCGGTGGCCCTGGGGCAGCCGGAACCCTGCTGCTCATCAAGCAGTCGGGCCTCTGAGAAGATGGGTTGCAAAGGGGGGAAGCAGCAATTAGTTCCTTGAACTTTGCAATCCTCGATCATAAACCCAGTCCCAGTCGACCACCTTTCCTTCTACCTGTGCTGCCCATATCGATCAGCTCTGCCCAGATGATCCGGTTTTCTCTTACTGCTTCCTTGGTATGCACTTCATTGAACTTTCTTGAAATCCCCAAATCTTGCTTTATTTTTAGAGTAGAAGCCTGTAGGGTAAAGGTTGATCAGGTATTTCCACCCTCCCACTACTGATGATGGACACCTGTGGTGCTGCGAGCATTCCAGGGTGGGCATGTGCAAGTGGGCGCACCTGAGTTGGACACGGGCATAAATGGGCGGCGTCATGAGGACGCCAGAACTGCGAGGACTGACCGACAGAACCAACAGGACCGACAGTACTGACGAGCAGCAGCAGCAGCAGAGAGCGAAGAAGCAGCCGAGAGGGTGAGATGTGCTGGGGGCTGGGAGGCCTGCCAGCCTCCTGGCCCCCTGGCACCCATGCCTGCCATGTACCTGGCCACCTCTACTAAATAAAGCATGAAAAGCCACCGAGGGCTCCAAGAGACTCCTTCCTTGACCCGTCTGCCCAGAACCATCCCGGACCTTGCTCCTGTGCCACCCCCTCCTGCCGCTACAAAGCCTTATTAAGTCCACTCCCTTTGAAAGAATGAGTGGTCACCACACTGTAAGTCATGGTTCTCTCTGGGCAGTGATTACTGTGCCAACTTTGGGGCTATGAGAAGAACCAATCTCTTCCCCAAGGAGTTGGCGGCCCCCCAAGGAGCTACATAATTATGGAGCAAATGCTGTTTCTGGGAGTTAGTGACTAATCTGCTTGAGGGAGTCAGGGAAGGAAAGAAGAGACAGAAATGCAGAAGCCGAGAGTGAAGATGGGGGGAGCAGAGTTCGGGGGAGAGGAGCTGCTGGCTCCTTCTGGCAGAGGGCCTGGGAGCGGGAGGCTGCTGGAGGTGGGGGAGGTCCGGGGTGTGGGGGCTGCCCTGGGAAGGCACCATGTTGAGCAACTTTGTGATATTCTAACATTATTAGAAAATCACTAAAGACCATTTGCTACTCTTTTATGCATGTTTAGAACATTTTTTTTCATGAGCATGGCTGTTTTTACAATTAAAGAAAGTTTTTCATTAAATAGTTATCATCCCTCTATTTTGGAATCGTTCAACCATGTATCAAAAAATGTTATTGTAAAATGCAAGAAGTAGGTGGGGATTGTAGATAAAACAAAACTGGCCAGGAGCCAGCACTGTTGGAACTGGTTGATGGGTACAGACTGCTTCTTTGTATTAACCTTTAAAAAGCCTTGATATTCTCCAAGTAAGGATTTGGGGGGGAAATGTTTCATGTGAAACTATTTCAGATCTTCCATATGGTGGAGGACAACGTGGGCTTTGATGGTGGGACAGCTACAGTGATCGCACCTGAGGCAAGACATCCTACTGTGAAAATATTAACAAAAAAGACCAAAATGAATATAAACACATCTTTCTTTACTATCCTTTAATAACTCTGGTTTTCATTAACAACACACTGGTTGATACCTTGATAAATTGGCTTTTATACGCACATTGAGTAATATATATGATTCCTTCAATTAATCAAATGAGTAATGTGTGTTTATGCACATGAATCAGAAGGCAGTATGACTCATTAAAGAACCATGTCCTATAGGAAGCATTTTAGGTTTGAATCAAGATGCTACATGATTCACAATGTGGGGGCAGCCGCTCTGGTGCTACCTGTGGATTTTGGAAACGATAATGCATGTCTCAGATCGCGTCTCCTCAGTATTTCAACACAAGTTGACTATCAGGGCTTAAGCCTACAGGACTTCAGGAGTCTCTGGCCAGCAGGGGAAGTCTGGCTGGGCCCACAGACGAGAACTGCAGAGCTGCTCAGGGCCATCCTGCCATGGGCACAGGGGCCTTGGTGCAGGCTCTGCTCCCTGCCCGGGCCCATGCGGCCCACCTGTGGCTGAGAAGCATTGGTCACAGGTGGCACTCTGGGAGTCCAATCTGCTAGAGGCATTTTCACTGTAAGATGACATTTTTTTTCCAATTATGATCAAAGAATATAAATTTAGATATCTTAATCATTGCTCAGTGTACAATTTAGTAGTGTTAAGCACATCACTGTGTGCACAACCTGAGGTGTCCATCTCAACAAACTGAACTATTTGTTGAACTTCCCACACTCCTGCCCCAGCCCCTGGCAGCCCCTGTTCTACTTCAGTCTAAGGAGCTTGACTCTGGGTACCTTGCATCAGTGGGCTCAGAGTCTGTCTTTTTGTAACAGGTTATCTCACTTGGCATGGTGTCTTTGAGGTCCATCCATATAATATGTCAACATTTCCTTCCTTTTTTAAAAATTAATTAATTTAGTTATATGTATTTGGCATCAATTGTAGTCCTCACAGAATTCCCACCATTTCACCAGTGCACCATCACCTCAGTCCCTTGTGCTCTTTCTGCCCTCATCCCAGTCCCTCTCCCCACCCCCAAGTGCCTTTGTCTTTTTGTTGGTTTTTCTTTATTTTTTTTTTAAGATTTATTTATTTATGCATACAAGCACTGGGGTACAGGCCAGAGGTGTGGGGGGGTGAGAGGATTCACCACAGAGAGCAGGGA